>JAYJMB010068051.1:0-24689 GCA_036873735.1 Pouteria campechiana
GAATGAGTAGATGGTTAAGGTAGACACCATATGCTAAACTATTCTACTTTGTTCATTTAAGTTCTTCTAATTTTTATGAGTTTTCAATCTTAATTACATTACACACCATAGGTAATTGGAATGGAAGAAAATAATTGATTTAAACCTGGACGCCTAACAGCAATAATCATACAGTGGATAGAATGAACCTAAGATGCTGAATTGATACCAACATCTCAACAGCAATAAATATCATTAAGTGGTGAAGTCAGATCCCCGGACTCTTATAATCTGAATACTATTTTACATTACTTAAGCCATTGATTTCTATTTATCTTACATTACACTTTTAATTACTTAGTTTCTAAATTATTTTTCAAATTTAGGACAACTTAGTATTAGTAACTAAACATAATTGAATTAGTTTGACAGTTTTCTGTGGGATCAATCATTTTTAAGCACACTATATTGCTATACACTCGTGCACTTGCGAGAAATTATAATTTGACCATCAATCCACATTGGATCCTCTTCCAACATGTTTTTAATAGCATTATATAATCCTACACTGCCTAGCTTTAAAACTCTAAATTTCTCTATCTTCTTTCTTTTGTTTCCTCATGTAAGCATTTATAACCAATAAACATTGTGGTAGAGTAAAATATCCTCTTGTTATGACTTTGCAACCTCTACATATTTGATTGTTCTATCCTTTAAGCAAACAAACTTAAATACATCCATCTTATATGTGATATGCTTTTGAACACTAGTATCTCTTTTTTAAACTTGGTGTTTGCTATAGGTAGATCATATAACATGGCAAAGCCTACAATAAGTATAGAAAACCCCATTTCTAATCCCCAAAGCACATCCTCTATGCAACCTCACAACTACTGGGCATCCTTGCAGTATGACATTGTAAAGACTACCCCAGATAGCACAGGCATTCCTAATTGCACCCAGGCTCTAGTAAATGGAAGAAGACATGAGTAAACATATAAGCATAGGCAGGCAAAATCAACCATGCTAGTTGTTTGTCCCCTTTGACTATTTGACTTAATGTTTTGTAATTTATCATAAGCAACTATTTAAGTCAGTTACTCCTTTAGCAATGAATTTTGGAAGATAATTTTGAGCAAGCAACTCCAATCTCCCATCCTGAATCTCAGGCCACACTCAGGGCTAAAGCATTTGACCTAGAATCTTGCATTTTCTGTTCGTAATTTATTGTCTTAAGAGCTTACCCAAACTTCCCATGCTTGTCCTGCACAACCAATATAGTATGTTGCTTTTAGAGAAAGCACGAGCATGGGGCTGGAATAGGTAAAGGCTTGAGATCAATAGTGGATCATTATCATGTGAAATCAATATCATAGCCTAAATTAGTTAGATTAAACAATCACAAGAAGCATCAAAACAAGAATTTTTTTTTTCATTACTCCAATTCAAGGCATAACTATGGCCAAATTCATGAAGTCACACCCAAACATCTAAATCAAAAAAGATTTTTTTGGAAGGCATAAAAAAATCAGCTTTTCCGTCCGACTTCACCCATCCAACTGCTCCTTAGATGATTCACCCTTTGATCCTTCTTTTGAGCTTTCTTTTGATCTGTCCTCTGATTCATCTCCTGATTCCTCCTCTAATTCTTCTTCTATCGCAGAAGGTGGATATAGAGAAAATGTCAGTGGTTGAGGAAGCTGGAACTGTCCAGGATCAGAGTGTGGGTTTTGAACAGCAAGCATTGAGGCTAGAATATTGAAAGCCTGAGTAGTATAATTGAATTGTTGTTCATGCCTCTCTATAAACAGGTTCACCCTTTTGTTCATTGGTTTTGCTGCGCTGTTTACTTTGCTCCTTTTCATACTGCTTTAATTTCAGATTGATAGATTATATCCACTACCTTTACTGGTTCATGGATAACTTTACACTAAACATTTGCTCTTATAGATTGGAGATTTGTTGCCCCAGTTCTGCATCAGACATGCCACTCCTAGCTTTGGAAGTGCTTGGGTGAGAAATGGATGGCCTAGGATCTACATTTCTTGCTTTCTTACCCTTACCAGACCTCTGGATCATAGAGGTAGTAATAAATGGTTTGGAATGCTGGATCTCCTCATTTGGGCTTGTCGCTATCTCTACTTGCAAGCACAACTCATAAATTAACAATGGATGTCCAAATCCGCCTGAGTGACTCTTCCCTTCTGCCACATATAGGATAGATTCCTCAATTACCTTGCCCACATCAATAGAGAAGCCTTTTTGAATTGCACAGTTTAGGAGAACTCTTTTCTTAGTGACCTCTGTGTAGTGGTTAGTAGGCATCAGTTTGGCAGATCTTAAGTAGTGCCACAATTTGCCTTCAGGTTTCAATTCTTATGCCTTAAAATGAAGAGGTTCATCCTTAGTCATGTGTTATTGAGTGCCAGGCCTAGCTAAACAGTTAATCACATCATCATAATCCAGTCCTTGAAGCATCCACTCTGAGTATTCATCTAGCTAAATATTAGGTAGCCCATACACCTTATTAATGGTAGCGCGATCAAATGAGACCCATTTCTCTCTCACCAATGTCTCTTTACTCTTGTGTTTTTTTGCATTTGCATAGAATTCATGAATTATAGGCACTAGTTCAGCACATGGACTTTTGGTGAATTTCACCCACTTTCTATCTTGAATTGTATCATAGCTCTCAATTATGGACTCATGAACATCCCTCTCTTGAATGCATCTCTTGCGTACAATGGATTTTCTATATCGCTCTTCTACATTTTTGCTAACAAAAGTTGGGTGGATAGATGAGTTTTGTGAAGAACTTAGTCATGGTCTCTTTGGAGCCATGCATCAAACACTTGCTAGGTGACACCTTGAGTTTGACTTGAATATCTTCTTCTTGCTAGCAAATAGGTTTCCTCCTTAATTAAAATGCCCACTCTATTTTGCAGTTTAAAATCAATTAACAAGTGTGAGTAAACTTCTCACCCATCATTGGCATAATTTTCTATAGCTCTCTTTTGCATCCTCACTAACAAAAGTTCATTGGATGGGTACACTTTGTGAGGAACTTACTCATTGCCTCTTAGGAGCCATGTATCAAACACTTGATAAGTGACAACTTTAACCTAAATTGGTTACCTTCTTCTTGCCAGCAAATGTTTTGTTCTACAAGCAAAATGCCTCTTGTCTTTGCTCTTCCACTTTAATCAATGAGCACCAATAAAACTATCATCCACAACTGACAAAATATCACTCTTCACTTCACACTGACAATTCATCAAATACTTAACATGCATAAATCTCCTTATTTCTCCCCTTCACTCCCACCTTGAAATTTTGTATACACCCTTTCCAATCACCAAAGGAATGTTGAAATACTATCGAATAAACATGGATGTCACCTCTTTTCACTGAGATCCTACAACTCTTTCAGTGGGTGATGTAGGGTTCCCAACCTTCACCTTCAACCAACTTGAAATGTCGATTCTGAGACAGATTGATGAAGAAATGGATGCAAGTGATGATTTACTTAGAGTTTGAAAGGATTTTGGTGGTGGAAGTTGAGTTAGGAAGGGTGCTTGAGTGTTATAGGGAGTGATGAAGTGTTTGGCAAAGGTGGACGAATGGGTTGGATAGGTTGACTGCTCATCATCAGTTGATGAAGGTTGACTACTCATCCAACTGATACATTCCTGCTTGAAAGTTGGATAGGAATTAAGAACAAGGATACATGAAACTGCCTACTAACTCCAAATCCTTATCTGTAGCAAGTGATGAAGAGTGCAGATTGGCATGTTTGAACAAACGGTCATAAACTACCTATACTTTTGAGACTAGGTGTATGTTATGGAATGGAGATTTGGTAAATTTCTAGCAACTGTTAGGTGGGGATGTCGATGGTAGGACTCTTTATCTCTGTCTTGCAGCAGCTGATGTATCGATTTCAAGAAGTAGGAAGAGGATTCTGGGAGGAAATCACAACATCCAGTGGCTGGAATATACAAAAATCACAACCGATCCTTGGGGTTTCTTAGCTTGCTCTACATCCCAAAATACAGAAATTAAAAGAAATTGCAATAAAAATGCATATGTCAAGAAAGAAAAAATTAAACCAAGAAAAACAATTCTTCTTCGTCCACATACCATTGCATCGTCATGGCACTGGCCGGAATCTAGGCATTTGTCAGAAGAAGATGTCTGTGACGGCTAACAAGACAGACCTTCCACCTTTTCTCCAATTCTTTTTAAATACCACCATAGTCGCAGACAAGGGACCCGTCAAATAAAATTTTCATGTACGTCTATGTCAAAGAAAACTAACGAACTTCATTCCACCACTTACATCGAATGACTGATGATACTGGTCTCATATAAATAGATATGAGACCAGTCTCATATAATTGGGGCCCACACACACACATACACATTCATGCTCAAATGACCACTGGTTGGGATGCACTTGCATGCTCAATCTCAACCACATGCAGTTTCTCTTTTAATTAGCTGTCCATTTGATTAACATAACCCGATTGTTTTAACTTCAATTATTGGGTTTATTTTTATTTATTTATTTATTGTCGATCCTGAGTTAGGAGACAATTCTTTTGCCGATTCTGAGGTTACATGTTTCCCAGACTTGCCGCATGTTTATGAAGTATACAGTGGCAAATGGTTCTTTTGCACTGTCCAAAATCATGGAAAAGCAGTTGGCAAGGAGCGACTTTGTCGATCGAGAATATTTGATGCTTCATGGTATTTCCTGAAAAAATTTGTACAAACTACGTGCGCGCAGTCAAGTCATACCATCCAAACAATGTGGCCATCCTCAGACGCATCCGAAGTCTGATGCTGGCAAAATGTATGGTAGCAATGGCATATAAATTTTTAGCCAATCAACTTCTACGAAATAGTTTTTTTTACCATGCTGAAATCCAGACTTTTGGGTTTGTTTATTTCAGTGGTTAATATATAATTATCTTAATAATTTTACTTTTTTTCCATCATTACAGCCCCCCCTACGTTCCAACCCTTAGGACCCTTTAGAGATTCTGACTACGGAGCGAAAATTCAAAAATTGCTTCATTTCCCTTCTAAGAATTAAAATTTTAAGACCGTATACTTTATCCCATAAAAATGACTTCCCACACTCTTTCACAATAAGAAAAAGGTTAGTAAATACAATTCAAATATAAATAATAAATTGATGTAATATTTACTTGTATACATAATCATCTCTCTTGGTTCCTATCATTGCACGCAGTTTTCATCATTATTTTCATTATTTATTCTAGCTTTCTTTGACACTACTACTGACATTGCAATTTCATTTCTATTTCACTTCACGTTTTGTCTTTGAGCGGATTTGGGTTGATCTTACGCTCGCTACAGCTATATTGAGTTTATGTGGATTGTATTAGCCCTGCTTTTTGAGACATGGCGAGTATCTGGATGTGGGTTGTCGTTTCAAGACAGGCTCTCTTTTGCACGCTTCTCCGACAATATTGCACTTGCATTGTCCACTTAGTATTTTTGGTATCCGATTTCCTTTTCAGCCTGGGATGCACCAAAATTCTTAGGGCCTTTCCAGGGCTACCATCACTCAAGTACTGTTTCTTCATGGGATGGGCTAATGCCTTTTGCTGCTTAGAATCATTTCTGAAACAGCACAATGCATCTGCTCTGCGCATGCATGCACTGTTTGATAGATCCCAAGGGTTGTAAGGGAACTTAACTGGGGATTAAGAAACCATTATAAATTATAAATTATCAAGACGAGTCATGTAGAGTAATAGGGAAGGAACATCGGACAACTTTTTGTCTGGTCCAATTCAGAGATTGCTCCATCTCCAATTTCATCTAGAGCTTCAGTAGAGGCCTGAAATCCCCTGTCTAGCTAGCTAAGCTATAAGGAATTTATAATAGGCTTTATTTGCTCATACAAAACAAGGTATCAGGGTAAAAAGTGGAAGTACGTCCATTTCCATGAGGTAAGACTGGTGCCAAGAAATATACAATAACTAGTGGTAGATCGTCGGGATTGAGAACTGGAACAGCCATGACTGCTAAGTGTCTCAATTAAGGCTGTGGTAGCCATAAAGCAAAGATGCACTACCTTTCATATTCTAGGTGTAAAAATGGATGGGATGGAAACCCACTCAAAGCACGATTTCCTGTCCTTAAGCCGGTGAACCAGCCAATGGTACTGTCCCACCTGAGCACACTGACCTTCCAGGTTTTCTGACGTCTTTTCTCCTATTCATTTTCTTCAACTCTTGCTGACTTACCACAAACGGTGAGAGATCACAAGAGCACATCTAGTCCAAGTCCACTAACCTCTTTTATCTCTTCTCCAAAATTGGGTTAGATCGGATTAGCTAAAGGAGAACACAACTATCAGGCTAGCTACTTTGTTGATATTGGACAATTAATTCATGTACTAGTCCCGCTTTTCAATGCATGGCTAGCATCTGTAGATCGGTGAACTTTGAAGACGGGCTCCTTTTTGCAGGCGTCATCGGCAATGCACTTGCGTTATCCACTCATGCTAGTGCTATTTTTGGTATCCGGTTTCTTTTCTGGCTTGGAATTGCTGCGAATGCAACAAGGTTGTTGGGCCTTTCTTGGGCTACCATCGATCAGAAACCGTTCATTCATGGGATGGGCTAGTGCCTTTTGCTGATTTGGAGAATTGTTTTTGAAATAGCACAATGCATCTGCTTCACGCATGCATAATGCATTGTTCAGACATTCTCTTCAATTTTCATCTTGTCATGGTGATCAACATCATTGCTATCATTGTCGTTGATCCCATGCAGCCAATGGCCAATATCACAAGATATTGTCTGCTTTGGTTGTAGACCGACTATGCTTGCATGTTTTTCCAAAACATGTCTTGAGGGTTAGGAGACTATGCGAAACTTATCTACGAATGCATATCAACTAACTTAGGCAATATGGGATCAGAGACATATCTAATACCTAACATCCCCCACTTGTCTTGATACCATTATAGAATTGAGTCAATGATGCTCTCGTTATAAACAAAGACATATGTAACACCCAACAATGTCCAATCTTGTAAAAGAGTTCTGGATATTAGAGATTAAGCTTACTGAATCAAATAATAATGCCCTATCTCTCTCTAGAAATTAATCGGGATAAAAGGTGTTAACAGTGAACAAAATACAATTTCCTTCTAATCCAATATTTCATACTAATGAAAAAAAGGAGCAGAGGTTGCAGATGGTTTTGAATTGACCCAGATGGGTTTTATTGTGAATCTAGACGTCATGCTTCTAAAATTGAAACTTACATGGTAGGCTTGCATGACAAAAATAAGAAAATTCAGGTCTTGTGTGGTGCAGTAGACGACGCAACCACCATGAATTCGATTTCTTGACACCTTTGTATTGTTCATTGTGCTGCACTAGCCTCTCTCCATGTACTTCTGTGGTTCTGTCGAGTCCGGAATTGTTGAAAAATCTTGAATTTTCTTACTTTTGCAGCCAACTTTTCTACATGTGATTGGGCCGGTTTTTATACACCGTTTTGGCTGTTGGATGACATCTGGAAAGCTGAAAATGAATCTTGAAGTCAAAGGGTAAAATTATCTTTTTATCAAGTAAGGTGGAAAAGTGTTGTTAAATCTTGTGAGATTTGGTTAAAGATAGCGAAAGTTCCGTTAAAAAGCAAAGAAGGTAGGGAAAGCTCAGCTAACCCAAGTGGTTGGAACCCATTTAGGCTTGATAAAGTTAGCTAAACTGCATGTTCATTAAAAGCTTGACTTATAACTTGACACATTAAAATTATTAAAACTCATTCAAATCTGTTTAAGACTTGTTAAAGTCTGTTAAAGATCCATTAAAGAATGTTGAAGCCTATTAAAATTTGATAAAAGTGTATTAAAGCTCATTAAACCTTGGAAAGATCATTAACGAAAAACTATGAAATTGCATGTATATATACTTTTCATTTTGCCTACAGATCTATTTTTTATTAGTATTTACGTAAGAGTCCAGAATATCCCATATTCTGGATGACTGCCATTGAAGAAGACACGTAGTACACATGCATGCATTTCACAAATGTATGTGTTTAGGCCATCAAAGGAACAATTGCAATGCTAATATCTTTGGAAATCCAATTAATTATTACTCTCTTAGTGGGCTCTTTGTTCGCGTAAATATGCATTTATCCATTGACCTTCTTCATCGGCTTCGAATGCTATGTTTCGAAAATGGGATGGACCAGGCCATGTGTTTTGTGTGCTCCCAGACAAACTATCGATGGTCAGTATAGAAAAATCAAAATGAATACAGGTCAAGACCAGCGCATAGCTACATATCAGATGGAATGCACAGCTACGATATGGAAGACAAGCGCCCATAGAAGGTGGGCCAGTGCATGCAAGAAGAGGACAACGATGCCAACAGGCCACTCGTGATCCACAATGCAGCAGGCCACTTAACTCATTCATTTGGTGTTAGGCACAATGTTGTCCCAAGACATTCATTTACCCTATGATTTTTGTTCTGAATATTCAGTTAATTAAAAATATCACGACGAGTCAAAATGCGTAACCCTCAACTTATAGAAAAATAAATAAATGAGCCAAAGATGAATGCAAAATTGCAAAAATTATGGAGATTATTTTATATGTTGTGACTCATGCAGTGAATTGATGAATTAGACTCAGTTTTATGGTAGCTTTTCAACATTTGGGAGACCCTTTTTTGGACTAATATAAGCTGAAAAAACCAAAAAAGCTTTAGATTTTTGCGCAGGTTGGAATGGGATAACTAGGTGCCAAGAGGCACATAATTCGTGAGCCATGTGACTGTGCCCGTTGACAAAACGACTTTGAAAGTACTCTGATTGAAGACAGCTATGGATGTGTTGGAGCCTCGGAATTCCTGCCCGGCGTAGCGGCATGTGGCATTTGGTTGAAATACGAAATATTCAGTGGTCTTTGAAATATTCCTGCCTGCCTCACATACTTTCGGTGCTTATAAATAACCGATGCAATGTTTTGAGTATATAAAATTAAAAGATAAAAAAATAATTGAAGGATGCTATAAAAAACTTTATTTTCAATATTTATAATATTTATTTATAATATTTTATTAATTATATTTTTAATTAAATCTATAAATTAAGTATAATATATATATATATATATTGATATTTAAAAATATGATAATAGCATACTTATATGGGCCAAAATTTTAAAAAGTAGATATTTTAGTAAAGGTTTTACTTTATTGACCAATAAAATGGCGGATGCCTCTTATTTTCTTAACAATATATTTAATTTAAAATATAAGAAATTAAATGATTTAGATTTTATAAAAGAGGCTAATAAGCCCTGAAAGCGTTTGTCCAAGGCATTGCATTTCCATAAGTGTAACACCGGATCCTTTCTTATGAAAGGTGAAATTATGCTTTGGATGGCGAAAGATTGCTTATTTTAGGATAACAGACAACAGTGTGCTCTGGCGATACTTGGGAAATAGCTTGACGTAATCGTATGAGATTCAAAAGAAGCAGATACGTGGGGCCCACTTACGGTCCCTACACTAATTAAGAACTCGGCACTCAATCAGGAGGGAAATTTCCAACAAACGTCTGTGTCAAAGGGCATTGGACCACTAAATGATGCAACCTCCGACAAGGATGATTAGGTGGGCCCACTCTCCATACATTGCTTTAATATGATATTATCGTGTTTAGAAAAGAAAATTTGCAAATAGGCCCCCGTACTTTCAATATTTGTACATAGGCCTACAGTATTTTAAATTATTTGCAAATATGCCTACAATATTTAGAGCATAACTAATACCCGACCATGCTATGTTAAAACTACATTTTCAATTTATGGAAAAATCTCAATGTTTAATTTTATTTTTTTTTTTACTCATCCTCACGAAAAGCCAAGATAATATATACATATTTTAAGGCATATTTATGATGAAAAACTACAGAATAAATTTGATTAAATTAGTATATATTTGATAAGTGTAAAAAACCTTTCATTATTTTTAAAAAAATGATAAATATGCAAAAATATATAAAATCAAAATATAAATGTTTGAAATTTATTAAAATATAGAAACTATGAAAATACAACTAAAAATAAATAAATACAAATGAAAACCTAATTCCTTTATTTTCATTCACTAACATCTAAATTAGTGAACACATACAAATTAATAACTTTCATGAAGAGATCTTAATTGCTAACTATAATAAGCTCAACTATCAATTGTAAGAAATGTATATATATATATAAGGAAAAAAGAAAAAATAATTTAAATATAAAATTTTTCTTCTAAGAGTAAAAATGTCACGTTAATAAAAATTTATTAGCTGTTAAAAGGATTCCAAACAATGTAGGCCCATTTAAAAGTAAATTAAAATGTCATAGGCCCATTAGTAAATGCTTAAAGTATGTAGGACTACTTCCACTCACGACAAAACTATGCCTGGGGATCTGTACATTTTGGGTAATTGAAAATGAAGAAGGACATGAAAATGGAGATGTAAGAAACATAGGCAATCATGCCGCCTATAAAGTATATAAAATTAAAAGAAAAAGAAAATAATAATTAAAAAATATAGATAATAATAAATAAAAAATAGCATTTTTATAATAGTTGAAATATAGTCCACCTCATTCGTTTATTATTTTCATAGTTACTACATTTCCATCTACATTTCCAATTCCTATGCCTTATCATTTTCGCTAGTAAGTCTTTAATGAATAGTTAAAGGCAACACAACGTGAGAAAGGAGCCATTGCAACTTCCAAATATTGGATAATGTAATTTTCGAACTGATCGAGACATACCATCAGGACGGGTCAGGACGGCCATTACCTGGAATGGCCAATCTCTAATAAGAGGAGTTGAATTGACCACACAATCCTCTTGATCAATGTTCCTAAAATTAAGGAATGTATAGATCAACCGTTCACATTGAGCATAGATCATAAGCTAGCTAGTGGCAAATAATATATTCTAGCCTTATTTCCTATCCCAACTCCGGCACACCAAGATCATCGGCGTCAACCACTCCAATAATTTCTAATTGATAAAGATGAATCAACCACTGAATAAATGGGCATCTTAATCAATCGAAGCCAGCACTGAAAGGAAACAACCATAATTTAAGAGACTAACTAAAAAAATTAAGCGTCGAGTTGTCTTGAAAGTGACAGGAGGTTGCCACATTAATCCCTGATTGCGATATTTAGGTGATCCAAATCATCGATTAATGATGGATTTTTCAGAAAATATATATCCAATATCAAAAGATCCCAAATTTTCATTGATACCACAATCCGTTTTTGGGTTCCATCATTCCCGGCGAGAGACACCGGGTGAACGGTTTGGATCATGTGAACCGGATGGAAACTGCAGTCTATCCATCCATCCTGGACAATTGCGTTCGCAGCCGCACATATCCAAAGATAGAATGAAATTAATACAAGTTTAGCTTTTGCCGTTCCATGCTTCCTTCATAAACAAGCCACGGAGCATGCAGGCATTTATGCTTGGAAGCATTGAAAAATGAAATCGATGAAGAACTTCAATGTTTCTCTTTTTGGGATCGTTAATCAAAGAAATAAATATGATATCAACGGTTCTGATCATCTGACACTCATTGCACGTGTGCGCACTGCCATTCGGGGGCAAACGTAACTTTGTTTTGCAATCTTGAACGTTCCATGGCCTGGAAGTTCTGGCGATCGAGTGCTCAGTTGGGAAGTAGATAACAAGAAATGGACAGTTAAAGCAAAGCATCTATGGTCGTCGTGATTCGAAATACAATTCTGTGGGCCGCCCGAATAAATTGACGGGAAATAATTGGCTGGCTGCACCAGACCTTACGGTCCAGTTGCTGTATCCGGTAAGCATCCCCAAATACAGCCGTGGATAATAAGCTGGACGTGCCAATTGGATGACAACCAAACGACACGTGTTAAATAGCTTCGCCGTGTGCCACACCAACTTGCTTTTATTATTCCGCTGCCAACAAACAGGGACAAATAGGGGCGCACTTATCTAGTCTTCGTACACCTTTAGACAAATTTGGAGGTCGAAGTTGCTACAAAAATCGAATCGAGTCCGTCCATGGGACGAATAATGAATAATGTAAATATGGAAAGTAAAGATTTATTTAATTATCTACTTGATAAGGGCGATAATTTTCTTATTTTTAAAGCATATGCGCATCTACGGTACACAAAAAAGGCTGGGCCACTTATCAAAATCGCCGTGCACAACCCATGACAAAAAAATTCGAAGTCGTATATTGTGGCCCAACCGAGTAGCGACAATTTTCGCTACCAAGCCAAACATGGGTTGAATACCGCAATGGGCGGACTGGATCGAAAGATCACGCCGGTGGGACCCACAATAAAGGGCGAGGAGACACGGACAAAACTGCAAACATGACAGAAGAGCGGCTGTCTTCTCTTCCTCCACTATTCGGCGAGCGAGCGAGCGAGAACGAGAGCGAGCAGAGAGAAAGAGAGCTGAGTTGAGAAGGCCTTCCTCTTCTTCCGTTCGATTTTTGCGGAGCGAGAGAAAGAAAACGATGTTTGGATGGCCCAGTACAGGCAATCTGGAGCAGATAGATTTGCCGCATCAGGACGTGGGCCACACGATCTCCACCACCACGCCGCCACCAACGGCTCTGCTCCCGTCTCTGGCGCCGCCGCTTCCGACCAGATCTCCCTCCGGATGCCCCACCACAAGCCGCTGAAAATCCGACGGGTCGGACGCGCCGACAAGAGCCGGAGGGTCCCGATCGGCGCCGTTGTTCTGATTCTGGTTCTCACGCTCTGCGTCTCTGTCTTCGCTTTCAATTACATCTCTTCCGGACGCCAAGGTCAGTTTCTTTCTCTGCAATTCGGATGGCAGTTTCGTAAATTTCGTCTCTTTGTTGGTTTTTGCTGCTGCTATTTTTGTTGTTATTCTCGAGTTAGATTCAACAGTGAATTGAAAAGGGCCTGGGGCATTTGTATGTATTTGCGTCTGGGGAGAATTCGGTTGGGTTGGTTGATCTTGCTGACACGCTGTGGGGCCGGTTGCAACCTGGCCGTTTAGTGGCGATGCAGACTGTGGATTGCATTTGGTCGGAAGATCGCATCAACTGGAAAATCCTGCGACTCAGGATCAATGCCGGTGAAATGGACTGTTTGTATGCTGATCATCAGATGGACGGGATCATCGGATCAATGCGGTGGTTTCTATGCTGGTGCAACTGTCCATAGTGGCAAATGTTCGCACCCGTAAGCAATGCGAGATGCTTTGCACTTCATTCTTACCCTGTATGGAGAGCTTTTTGCTGATTGTGTCTAGGGTCCTAGTTAGATTTATTATTATTTTTTTTAATTTTGTTTTGTGGTCGTTTTGGCTCATGTGCAATGGAGAGGTTCCAATTGTTAATGCTTGCATAGTTTGGTTTATCTGGGTAAGTGACTATGAATAATGGGCTGTGCAGAGGATGGTGGGTTTGAAGAACAGGATGGTGAGCAGACGAATGATATTGATTTTCTGTCAAATTCAACTGAAGTTAGTGAGTCTAGAGTTCTCAAGTTTGGTCGTGGGTCTGTTACAGTGGGCCGGGATTCAAGGTATTGGGACAAGGATGATAGAAGAAGGGACATTAGTTTCAATGACGACAGCTTAGATCTCACTGACAATGATCATGCTGAATCATCTGATGGTAGCAAGCAGCGCTCTTTGATCGGTTCTCAGGTGAAGTTGAATGAGAAGGAGGGTGGCGACCAGAGTAGTGCAGGACTGTATAATGAGGCAGGACGTGATGAGTTGAAACATTATGAAGCCGAGTTTGAGGCTTCACTAAAGAAGATTGGGCAGTCAGGGGAAGAAAATGGTAATCGGTTACAGAAGAAAGAGGCTGCTTCAGAGAATGAATATGGTGATGGCATTGATTATCAGGATGATTGGATGGAGGATCTTGATGGTGTAAAAGATGACAATGTGGATGCTGCTGCAGCCGAGACAAGAGTTGCAGATGGTGATGGTGGAGAGTCCTTGGGTGATGCTGATACAAAAGATGCCGATAGTGATCACAGGGAGGCCTTGGATGCTGCTGAAGCAAATGATGCTGATGGAGATAATGGAGAATCCGTCAGTGATGCTGAAATGGAAGATGCTGATATTCATGCAGATGGTGATAGTGGAACTGGACACTCAAATTCCACAAATGCAGTGGAGGATACTGATGAAGAGTTGGCTAATGCATTTGATAATGGTACTTCATTTTCTCGGAATTCTGACGACAGTGAAATGGATACCAAGCATAACAGTGTTGCTGAGAGTCAGTCTACAAAAAAATCTAGGTCAGGGAAGAAGTTGTATGCACGAAGAAGGGTGAAGCATCGCAGATTTTCTGGTAAGGTCATGCTACCCAGATTTTTATTACATAGTGTTGTGTCAAATATCTAAAGTTCCCACTTTCGTTATCTTTCTTTAAAGAGCTACCTTGTTTTGCCATATGCCTGGCTTTCCCATTGGCTTTTTATATATTTCTTTCCATATATTGTACTGGATTTTTTTCTCTTAAATGAGATGATAAAAGTGCGGAATTGAAAGATTTCTTCACTTACAAATGGATAATTTTGGCAAGGGAAAACAATTGCAAGGTGTTGCCCAAGTTGTGTCGTTTCATGGTTTACAGTTGTCAACCATGGAACTATCTCAACTAGGTGCAACTGCTTGTGGTTGTTTGCTAGGTTTTTTGTGGTTGTTATTATTGTTGTTTTTCTATGTTGATGCTAGATTGTGGTAATGTTTGTGCAACAGTGCAAGATGCTGAGCACATTTAATGATTGTGAGCATGAATTTGGATTCAAATCCTCAGCAATACAATGGCCTTCAGCAATTACTGTTAGTTTTGTGTTGCACCTTTGAAAGTCCTAAATCAGCCTAAGTCCAAGTGTTTGACAGCATAGCTTGTCATCTTGTAAATGTTATCTAGCTGTTTTGTGTCCCATTAATTCTCTGCTGCCAAATTTTACAAGTTTTGGATAGGTTTATTGAAATAAATGAGTTATCCATAGGTCGCCATGTAATAGTAGGTTGTATAAGTCAATTAGAAAACAGTGAATTAAACCATGGAGAAAACATATATGTCCCAGAATTTTTAAAAAGCTTATAACAGTATATAGTGCATTGGCGCCAAATGAACTCTTATGTCAATCATTGTCATTAATTGCTTTGAGTTTTTCCTTGGCCCTCCTAATCATCTTATTGGAAAATCAGTCATTGTTATCTTTTTGATAGATGATCAAGGCAATTTAAAGGGTCAATAGCTCCTGCAATGATTAGATAGGTGAAAGGTAGCCAAGTTGGTTTCCCATTCTGGACTTGTGTTTTCTAGAGGGGTAATAATTCTTGCAGCCTATAGATGCTTATAATCTTTGTCACTATTTCTTTGTGAAGGTCTCTAACTCCATTACTTTGTGGACATATGATGTGTGTGTAACTAATGAGGAAAAAAGAGGGAAAAGGGGAGAAAAAAAGTAGAGTTTGAAAAGGGGAGAAAAAGAGAGGGATCAATATGTAAGGTTAGCTGTTGATGATTTAAAATGAAATGAATAAAAATAAAATAGGCATGTTTTTTCAAACGGAGAGATAGGAAGTAATGATTTTGTGAAAATAAGTAATGATGAGGAAAAAATAGAGCTATTGGGGTTGATGACAGTGGTTAAATGTCATATCAATTAAGAGGTGATGGGAAAAGGGAGAAAAAGGGATTTCATCCCCTTTGCCTTCTTACTAAACAGGCCCGAAGGGTCAAAAGCATTACTTGCTCTTCAGAAATCATTTCTTTGCAAAAATTTGCAAGAATCCTAGAATTCAAGAAAGCTGAGAAACTAATAATCATCTGCCATTTACTCTAGAGCTTGTCCACTTAACCTGCTTCTATTATTCAGGTTGTACAAGCTTGGCATTACTAGCTTGAAATATGATAGTCCTCTAGCTGAGTTTTCATTCACCATCCTAACTGCTAATTGTTTGTGATGATGATTCATTACTAGGCAACTGACTTTTAATTGTCATCATATTTATCGTCAAGTGCCATCATCATCTTAGTCACACCCTCAGGTATCATACCTACATATCTAGGATGAATTATCTGGTCCAGATGCACCAAGATGCCTACAATGGTGCAAAAATCGTCTTGTAGAAGCAGGCATGGATCCCTTGCTTTTACAATGTTGATGCTGATCTGATGGAACCTTGATGAGGATACATAAAATGGTTCCACGATGGAAGATCCAAGCCTTTGATCATATTTCTACAGATGAATGGTTAGGGAAATTGATAAAGCAACAATCTAGATAGACTAATAAACCAATAGATTGGATTGCTTTCTGAAACATTTTTAAGAGTAATCTCGAACCTTTATTTATGTTTTTGTAGCACATCCCCTTCTCGCAAGTCCTGCCAGATAGGTTTCTTTATTTTTGAAATATGGCTTGATGAATATTGCAATGAGACTGCATGTAAGGTTTAGGGTTTATTTATTGTTGTCATATTTTCAGGGTTGTTTTACCTGGAATTTGAGATATTTAATTATTTTGTGTTTTAATGTCTGCCTGACATGATCAAAACATAGATCAATTTGATGGATGGTTTAGATTAGTGTTTTATTTATTTAATTTTGGGTTTATTTATGTGCAAATTATATGCAACTCATTATAGTTGCATTAGGGTTTTCTTTTGCCTATCTATTTTCTATAAATAGTGTCCATTGTATTAGGTTTCATATTAAGTTGATGATTTGATAGAATTGATTTCTGATTTTCCTAGTTGCTTTCTAATTCTATCTCATTTTTCTTAAATTTGTCTAAATGTCTCCTTTTTCTTCCCTTCGTATCCCTTGAGACAATCCTCTTTCTTCTAATTTCTTTTCCTTCCTATTCTACATCATGACCTTATTTGAGCAGAGTCTTTATGTCAATATAGGATTGAAATGGTTGCATCAGGACCCAATACCTTAATACTAGCCACCCAAATAACCACTTGATCTTCTGACTTTGTTTATCCCCTAGTTCACAAACTCATTTAACTCTTGGTTGTAGTAATGGTCTGACATCATCACTATGGTAGTCATAATCCAACTATTTTGAGTTGGTTAATTTCTGGCTGTTTTTGGAGGCAGTAATGGTCTGACATCATCACTATGGTAGTCATAATCCAACTATTTTGAGTTAGTTAATTTCTGGCTGTTTTTGGAGGCTAAGTAAAACTCTTGAAGAATGTGAACAAGCAATAGATTTGAGTTCTTCATGGAAGTCATTGTCATATTGGAAATGCTTTGCTCTAGCATGCTAAGAGCTTCAGAACTATAGCAATTTTCCACTTGCTGCATTTTCTGTCTTTGTGTATCACTGTAGCTACTTCCTGAGGAAAAGAATTGGCCTATTAAGGATTTTTGTACATCAAAATATATAGTGCACATGCATGTTCTTGTTCAAAACATGGTTTTATAAAATGGCACTTGCATGTGCATGTGCTCCCTTGAGCAATGGTTTTGTTAAATGGCACTTTGGCATTATGACAGTTGCAGTGGTAATTGGTCAAATCAGAGACTGATGGATATCTTTATGAGCATTATATATTGTCAATTTGAGGCAATGGGATCTTACTAGCATCCATGTATCATCAGTTATGAAGTCATAATGCTCTCTCATTAATCTTGGTAGAAAATAAACCTTTCTGTGTCTCCTTATATTTTTTGTGGGGTATTAATCTTATGACTTTCTTATGTTTGTTCAACATATCCCGCTAACTTCTCTATTGGCTATATTTGGTTGTCGTCATTAAGATGCTTGGGCATCTTTTTTCTTTCTCACTTGTTTTCATATAATCTGTAATTTTCCAGGTTCCTCTTGTGATATGAAACTCCTGGAGTCTACAGCACAACTGGTAGAGCCCATAGAGAGCAAAAAGTTTTCAAGGTTCTCATTGCAGTATACAGAAGTGGAAGAGCAGCCTGATGGAGCTGAAAATTGGGAGCCGAGATTTGCTGGGCATCAGAGTCTCCAAGAAAGGGAGGATTCATTTTATGCTCGCGACCAGAAAATAAATTGTGGATTTATCAAAGGTCCTAAGGGATCCCCAAGTACTGGGTTTGATTTGGCAGAAGATGACATGAGATTCATGAGCAGTTGCCACATAGCTGTATCTTCATGCATCTTTGGAAACTCGGACAACTTGAGAAGACCTGCTCATAAAGTGGTAAGGTACCAGTTTCATTTATCATCTGGCATTTAGAGTTCAGGTACATTATATTTTTTGTCCCATTGATGTATTCCATAGTGTTGCCAGTAGTGATGGAAATCTGTACTACCATGCCTTCTTGGAATGCAGAAACTTGTTGGTGTTCATCATCATCATCATCATAAGCTCTTTCTGCTCTTGTTATGCAGAAAAATATTAGCATTGCATTGGAAAAATCATGTGAAATCCAGTGAGATGGAAGTTCTTAGCATGTCATGTTTTGAGTGGTGGTGGAAGTATCATTTAACATTGAGTGCACCATTATAGAATAATTCCATCCAAAGTATTGGGTTAGATGGCAGAGTCAAAGACTAATTTCTTATACTGCTTTAGTAGGTAGTGGTTTTTACCATTGAGTTATGCATGGAAACATGGTTTCTCCTCTAGACACTTACAATGAATAGACATTGTACGCTTGATTATTGCATGAATTGTTTAATTCATGTTGCTTGAGGAGTCTTCATTTTCTTTTTCTTTTTAATTTTTTCTTTAGTTTATAGCAAATGTATTGTTTTCCCTTTCCCTCCCAATGTATCACGGGGGAATTTCCAAAACAAAAGATTGAGTGTCTATGGAAAATGTGAAAAATAAATAAATTCAATTCACAATTTGTGGTGAGACGTTTGGTGTTCTGTTTGTTTCAGGTTACCCGCTTGTCAAGGAAGAATGTCTGTTTTGTTATGTTTATGGATGAGAATTCACTACAGACATTAAAATCAGAAGGCAATGAACCGGATAGAGAAGGATTTATTGGTTTATGGAAGATTGTTATAGTAAAGAATTTACCATACTCTGATATGCGGAGAGTTGGGAAAATACCAAAGTTGTTGACGCATAGGCTATTTCCTTCTGCCAGGTAGGCTGTGACTGTACTTTTATATCTGTTGAGTTGGAAATTGATTGGTTGGATTTTTATTTCCTTTTTTCATAGAAATGTAAATGAAGGAGCAGGCGGGTGATATTCACTGTCCGAATGATTTATCGAGAAGTTGATTGCACATTTCCAAATGATTTGCTTTCAGGTATTCAATCTGGCTGGATAGCAAATTGCGGCTCCAGAAAGATCCACTACTCATCCTAGAATATTTTCTGTGGCGAAAAGGCCATGAATATGCAATTTCGAATCATTATGACCGCCATTGTGTGTGGGAAGAAGTGTTGCAAAACAAGAGGCTGAACAAGTACAACCACTCTGTGATAGATCAACAATTCGCATTCTATAGGGCTGATGGATTGAAAAAATTTAATGCTTCAGATCCCAACAGACTTCTACCTAGCTGTATGTAATTTTGTGCAACTCTCTATCAAGGAAATATTTAGCCTTGCTTGGGCAACAGTTGTTGATTTGATGAGATCTGTGATGCTTGTGCCATTTACCATGTATTTACCATAGTGGGAAAACATTATCTGCCCATGTGAATATGCAGTGGTAACTTACTAGCTGCCAACTGGGCACATCCAGTGGAGGGGAAGTGTGATCCATTGCCTATCCATGATGATAATATGTAGAAACATTCAAATGCTGAAAGCTGGTCCTTTCTCTTTGGTTGCTGCGAAGAAGGGAAATACAATATGTTTCATAAAGAATCACATGATACAGCAAGACATTGTCAATATTGCTGCTCAATCTAATTGTTAATGTGTTAATTCCTGTTTTAATTTCGTGAACAGATGTTCCAGAAGGATCTTTCATTGTGAGAGCACACACCCCAATGTCAAATTTGTTTTCCTGTCTTTGGTTCAATGAAGTTGAGCGTTTCACCCCCCGTGATCAGCTGAGCTTCGCCTACACATATTTGAAGCTAAGAAGGATGAATCCTGCAAAACCTTTTCATCTGAATATGTTCAAGGTGTGTTTCCTTTTCATCTTTTGGTGGACTGCAAATAGCCATAGATTGAAAGCATGGTCTTTGGAGAGGGATATGCTAATGATGCCCATACATATTTGCCAAGAGACGGCTGGGCATACCCTTTACAACATGGCATCTGACATCTAAGGTGTTCATCAGGCATATGACTCTGACCAGATTCATGGGTCCAGCAAATCACTGGTCTTCACACGTTATTTTTAATTATTACCTATTATCCTGTCACATTATTAACTTTCTTTTTGTTCACTTTTTAAGATTTCACTTTTTCACCTCTTTTCTCAATTCCCAACCAAGCTGAATGACCTGTTATCTTTTAATCGACTGTCAATACCACAGTTAAATGGTATGATATGATGTCTTCCATTCACAAGCTATCTGATAACTCTAGTTTATTCATTGTTGCATATGAGCCATTAGACCCTTCACGCCTGAGGCATGATTCTGATTGCCATTCCTTCACTTCATTGTCTCCTCTTCATTTTTGTCTCAGGACTGTGAAAGGCGATCCATGGTGAAGTTGTTCCATCACAGGCCAGAGGGAAAGCGGAATATTGCAACACAAGCGGCCGGGTGAGAATAGATTCAGAGAAATCTTAGTTCGTCATCCTGCAAACAGTTTTTTTGGTCCAGCCCAATCATATCCATTCACATACCTCTCACATGTGGCCATTCCATGGAACGCCAGTTCATATCAGAATTGCTCCTCATCACCACACAGTTTGAAAATTGAAGGTCATGCGCAAATATATGATCCGCTCAGGTTGAGAATCTTCATTCTTTTTCTGTCTTTAATGCCTTCTCCTTCACATATAATATGCCCAGCATTAATTCTTGGGTTTTGGGTTTCTTCCTCTTGCCGGTGTAGGCCTGCAAGCATTTGTTGCACCTGTACGAGAACTCTTTCAAGGACTTGTATATCTTTTTTCTCTCAGTTATATTAAATTTTGGCTTCCCGCATTGGGCATTCAATTCCAACTTTTGTCAGCAACTCTGAATTTCTAATGTGCCAGTCAAGTTGTTTGCATGATACGCTGCTGATCATTGTTCGTTTTATGTTAACGGAATTGTGGATCTAGGCGGAAACAGTTGTGTACTCGCTATAAAATCTTAGTTTGAATGAGCAGACCATGTGATGGAAGGTGGGTAGATTTGCTATGGTGTGCCATCTGATTCTGTACCCAAAGAGGTTGCTTTGCTCCAAGAAAAACCCCTGCCGGGGCTAAGGACGCTAACAGTTGAATGGCAGGGATAGACAAGTGTAAATTTAGATAGTTTAAGGATATTTGAAATCAGGTCAGGTAAGATTGAGTTACCAACACAACCAAACCCAGCACATATTACAAATCAAGTAAGGTTGAAATTAATTTTCCAGTTGGTCTGGATGGGTAGAAGTTGAACCCAACCAAATTGACACCCCTAATCAGCAGCTTCTCATCCATTCACCTATCCCTGCCGAAAGTGGCCCTACCGATCGAGAGCCTGATTGGAAACTTGGATTTGATTGGAATGGAATACGATTCCTACAGAGAATTCCATTTTCCAAAAGTTCATTTGACACCGCACCTTCTATAACAACTTTCAATCTTTTATCCCCTATTTATTTTTAACTCATTCACTCGACGAATAGCATTTATCTCCAGTATTGCTGAAATCAAATTCCATTCAAATCAAATCCGAGCAGCCAAAGGTATTCTTCTTTCATGGTGTCCCACTTGGTATAATCCACTGATTTTTAGGACCAAAGCGGGAACACAGCAAATATAAGAGTCTTCCATAGGCAATTACTCTTGAGCACTGTTTTCGAGGTCATCATTAAATTTTATTTTATGATGGTATATTACAAACGATATTTTTTTTTCTTTTCATAAGAGATTAATATTATGATAAAATGCATTAAAATATCCAATATTTCAAAATATAATTTTAAATTATAAAATTTGCATCCCCAATGAAAGGTCTTGATCCCTAAGGTAGTTTTAAATATAAAATGAGTTGAATATAATTTTTAAACATGTTTCGATCGTTAGTAAACCACATTGAACCTATTTCATATCTAACAGTGAATTGCGTAAGTCGATTTTGGGATTTGCTTTACAACATTATAAAACTTAAAGAGTCATTTCAATAAATATTCAAATCATTGAGTCTATTTTACAATTAGATAAAATTACAAAGTCTATTTCACAAACCCCGTAACCCGCCAAGATTAGATGCCCAAAGTGGTTCTATCGATTGAAGGTAAGTTTCCTTGATTGTGGCCCACTTGTACTGATCCACTGATTTACGTTTCATGCACGGACGGAGTGGATTTCACGCAATCTTTATTTGGAGAGTCCTTGCTCAAGGAGTAGATGCAGCAGCACAAGACTCACTTCCACACGCAATTACTCTCACGCAGGTTTTTGAGGGCTTCGTTTGGCCAATGCTCCATTAGCGGCCGCCTCCCCCTCCTCTCTTTCCATTCTGTTCCTGTTGGTTGCGAGAGAAAAAGATTAGCAGCCTCCTCCTCCTCTCTTTGCATTCTGTTCCTGTTGTTTGCGAGAGATAAAAAGATGCTGCATCTCTATCTTATCACCTTATTTCTAGTTCTACTGTATTTATGCCTCTGGGAGTGTTGTTATGTATCCAAACGTGAAGCTGCATGTCTGGTAGTCGTTTTAGCCTTTTCGACTGTAGGCGCGTCTGGTCTTTTTGCTGCTCGATTAACGTCGAAGACTGCAGCTGGGAGGTGGAAGGCGGTCGGCCATGCTGATATGGCTCTTTCTATCGCCATGATCTTGCTTGCCCTCTTCTATATCTTCGTAGGACTTTGGGGTTGGTTGTCGCAGCAATGTCAGTGCATGCATACGGTAGTTCCTGTCAATGACCTCGAGCATCAGCAGCAGCAGCAACCGCATTAAAAAGAAAAACCCAAGAGTATGGCTTTCAATGCTTACATACGTCAATATTCCTCTGACCTTTTTTATTTTGTATTTCATTGCGTACTAGTAAATCTTGAACATACAAGGGTTTTTTGGGCTTTCTACTATGTGAAAAATATTGAGGTCTCCTCCTCACTGGTGGAGGATGAGCAATTTCTCCCCTCAATTTTTTTTTTTAAAATAAAGTATGAATAAATTTAAAATTTATAAAAAGTGTATCTACTTAGATGAATGGTTTAGATTATCCATAGTAGTGCAGGCTTGCATGGCGGGGTCCCCGTGTCCAATATCTTTCACCACACCCTTTTGTCCGTATCAATCCCAAACTATTAAAAGTAGTTTTGGCCTTGTTGTCTATCTCAATCCCAAACTATTAACTATAATTTTGGCTTTACAATGCTGTTTATTCATCTAGCCCTGACCTGAACTGCTTCAAAGTTAAATTTGTGAGGTGAATGCCGCGTTAGCAGCATATGGTTAGCCTTGAATTTCTCACCCCAGCCAAAAATTTCGGAGCACTGGGCGCCAAAATCCCATTCAGGTATCATCAAGGGTCGTGCTTCAACCTCTAACCTCAAAGACTTGTTAGTTTTTAAAATAGGCCTCTCACCAACTGAGCAAATAGTGAGTTGCTGACAAAAGAAAAAGGACAATGTCGTTGTATTGATTTGGCATAGGTGCGTTTACAACTGCTTCTCAACACTTGTAAGTATAAGTACTTTCACATCTCACATGATTGGTAGAATATTTGGTTAAATCTCAAAGCACTTTCATGCGCCTCAAATCTAAAATAGTGCATAGTATTATTTCTTTCTTTATATTTGGGTGTTTATTTTAAACTAAAATTTTATGAAATTTTTATCTATATATTATATTAAACTTTCATAAAAAATTTTTATGAAATATAATTATTTTATCATAAAATATGCATTAAAATTATGATATTTAAAATATTTAAATAATATTATTAAGTATTATTATTTTAAAAAAAAGTTTGATATAAGTAGAACTGCTTTAACTAATGAAATTTTATTAAAATCCTTTGTAAAATATTTTTTTATAAAAATATTAATTGTATATTAAATCAAAATTTATAAAAATGGTACTAAGATTTTAAGCAAGCACTTTGAAATAAATATTAAATAAATAATATTTTATATTTTCAAAAAAATTATTTTTAAAGATTTGGTCATTTTTATAATTTTTTTTGAAGATAACTAGTGATGAAATTAAAACATAATTATTTTTTTCTTATTGATCATTTGCATAATAAAAGTACTTTTACATATTATAGCCAAATGAATATATAATATTAAAAGCACTTTTAAAATATATCTTACTTGAAGTATTTTTTACTAAAATTCTATTACAACAACACTTTTTCAAAACTACTTAAATTTCACCGCGGGCCTTATTGTCGATCCAGCTTTCATTAGTCAGTCACTAGATAGGACAACTTTGAAAATTTCCAGTTTACCATTCAATTGTTGCCTCGTTCTTTTATTTAAACGGTTTACTTGCTACATCTATTGGCATCCATGAAGACAGTCGCGCAATCTAATAGCTAAAAGCAAGACCGAATAACCCACCTAATTTTTTTT
>JAYJMB010068062.1:0-24688 GCA_036873735.1 Pouteria campechiana
ACTCCTCGTGGGATCGAACCTTACTCACACTACTACAGAAAATTAGATTGGAGCAAGGTTCTAAATTTGGGTGCCCACGACAGCACCACCATCTAATTGCCTTGAACTCTAATTGGCCTTCAAATTGGTGATCAACTTTTGCCCGATGAAGAGAAGGACAAGTGAGCAGCACCAGACCATAGTAGCACCATTTTTTCCCCATCCATCTTCTCACCATAGCCCATAATCTCACTCTAACCACTTTCCTCTCACCTACATCTTCCTCCACAATCCATACCCAGTTACACTTATCCTTATTCTCTATGTTATTAAAAGGGGCCCAACAATTTTTTTGTGCAAATATATCTTTCCAATATTTCCTATAATTTTGTTCGTATTGAAATGCAATTTAATATAATGAAATCTTTTGTGATTCATCTATCTGTCCTTTATTTTCTGCACCTTCTGCATAATTCATTTTCTTGCCCCACTATACCTTTTTCATTATGACAAAAAGGGCAAGAAGAATTATAGTTTACTGCATTCATTCAAGGGGAGACAAGATAAGAACAATGCAATCAGTCAGTGGGAGATCACATTAAAATTCATCTACAATAATTTAAATCAAGTTTTGTAATCATCAAAAAGAGGGAGATTATTAGTATAAGTGCATAGTTTTGATGACAAACAAAACATGATTAATGATTTAAGTTAATTGCTAATGAAAGCATGTCAATATCTTAAGTGCAAAAGCATCTTCAGAAGTTTAGTTCAAAACAAAAGAAGTTAAAAGAGTTGAAATTCAGTTGCTGAAAGCATAAGAGATGTTTCAGACCATGTGCTTAATCTTCATAAAGACATGCTTTAGATGAGGACACTACTTCAGATGTTACAAATGTCATCCTAATAAGTGCTAAAACATGTAGCCAAGACGTCAGAAGAATAACATTACATCAAACGTGCTGAAACACACTTAAAAAGTGTTCAAAAATGGCTAAGTTTAGAGCTTCAGATGCTACAAAAGCCTATCAAATGTGTTGTAGTTCTGGACCATGCAATCAAGAGATTCATGCCATGTTATATGGTTCAAAGACTTTATTTCAAACATGTTGAAGGACTAATCCAAGGCACCATCTCAAGTTAGCATTGTCTTTCATTTTAGATGGGCTAACGTATTTACTTCAGACTGACCGAAGAAGCACAACATAGCCTTGTTCTGACGATTTAGAATGGAAACCATTTCAGTCGGTCTAAAGGCATGCTTCTGATGGTATGAAGCGATGATGACTCTCGAACAACATATATTGAAGGAATTTTAGATGTGCTGAAGGCATTGCTTTGGACGATTCGAGTCATCTAACGACTATCTCTGGCAAGAATGACGTCACAAGTTTTCACAGTTGTAAAGTGTAACACCCAAGGTCTTGGATTTTGGGTAATTATACATTTGAACACATTGCAATTGTCTCTAGATTAATTATGATAGTGAAAGGGGGTGATAATTCATATATGTATGAATTGTATATGAGCAAAATGAAAAGTTTACAAGTAGGGATGCATGGTTATATGAATTGATTCCCAGTATTTGAAGGAAATTTAGTATGCATTTGAGGTTATTATTATGTGGAAAAAAGATGCTTTAAAAATATATGAAAAAAAAACATGTATGAGTGTTTATATGATTTGGTATTTGGTTAAATTGAGAAACTTTTTTGAGCATTTTAATACTATTATAATATGGAAGAAAATGATAGAAAAAGAATGGTGGAAAGAAGGCTTGAAATGAAATAGAAAAGAGGAAGAAACAGGGGGCAATGAGATGGATGTCGCAACATTGGTTTGTGAAAGGGGGTAGGCAACATTCAGCAAATTGGGCACCATGTCACCCAAATAGACGCAACAGCATCAACCAACGAGTAAAGTCAGTCAGCTTACTTTTTAAGCTCCATCCCATTTTATTTTTAATCTCATCCATTCTGTTTATTCTCCCTCACGGCCAACCCTTTGCCCTAGCTTTGTTATGCCCAATTCCTTGCCATTTTAGCTTGAAACATTCCTTGATTGAGTAAAGAACCAGTTGATCTAATGTTTAGACCCAAAGTTTATCCATTTTGATGGTAGATAAAGCAAGAAAATCTAATTTTCTATAATTGGAAGGAGCTCTTTGGAGCTTGAAGCTTGGATTCTTGTCCATGGGAAGAAGCCACACCTGGATTTGATGGTAAGTCACTTTTTCCCAACCGAATTTATGGTTTATGTTGAGCTAGGGTTTTAGCAATAGTGATTTTTGGAGGAAATGACAGAATTTATGTGGTACACATGGGAAAAAATGATTAATGAGCTAAGTATAATATTTTAGAACCTAATTGGTCATGAGAAAATTATGGTTTATGCCTTGCTAGGGTTTTGCCTAATCTGTGAACAGTGATGTTTCCCAATATCATAGATTATGTGTAAAAATCATGGGGGGAATGACTAATTCATGGATTATAATGGTTTATTATTTCTTTAAGCGTGAAAAAGCTAATTTTGGGCCATGTCCTAATTGAGGTTAAAAAGGGGATTTTGTGTATGGGCTATGTGAACCCTTGAATTAGCTGAATTCGTAGCTTAATTGAGTGGTTTTCAAGCTATTTAAGTATTAATCATGTTATATGACGAGGATGTGTTGTTAGAAACAAAATCACCTTTAAAACTAATGAATGGGATGGATGATTAGTGGTTTTGATGTGGACTTACTTGCTATAAAGAAGTTGTTTCTGTTGATTATAACTTGTATAATGGTGGGATGTGAATAGTTTGCTATATCATTATGAAATACAATGCATAGTATATGCTTAATGATGAGGACCACATGTAAATTGAATTGTGACATATGTAATACATGAAATACATGAGTAAGAAATAATTATAAACACATGTAAGTTAAATGGCCTTGTGATTAACGTTACACTTGAAAATGTATAAGTTTAACAAGAGATTGATTAGTACTGTCTAAAAAGGGTAATTCATTAGTTTGATATGAATTAGCCAAGTTACCTTGATGAGTGAAAGAAATTGAATCATTTCCTATGTAGGATCATGTGAGCATGGATATGGATAAAATTAAGGGACTGATGAGGAATTCTGTAGTGGCTCCTCATGTAGGTAAGTAGGCATTGTCTTTGCTAAATGCATGCATGGGTAAAATGAATATTTCATGATTTCTTAAAGGTTGCTATTTATTAGAATTGTACCACATGAATGTGATGGGATAAAGAATGTCCCATGTTTATGTTGATGCACAGTTTGTTGTAAATGTGTGTACCACTAGAGAATAGTGTGTATTCCCTGAGTATATTTAAGGTAATGCTTATATGGATGAGTGAGGATAGAGATTATCCCATTAGTATATTTCGTGAATATGTATGGATGGAATGGAAAGCATTCCATAGTGGCATATGTGAATAAATGTGGTATGATACTGTGTCTGAATGGCACAATTATGTTTTATGGTGCCTTCATGGAACATATATGATGTGAGATGTTCAAAATGATTTAAATGAAGTGAGGTGCCTAGATGACACAATGAGGGTTGTGATTGCATACACATGAAGGGCATAGAGTATTGTATTAGTAAGTGAGGGCTTGAGCCTCATGGTGTGATTGCATTGGTTGAAAATTATGTATGTTGTGATTTACATCTCAAGATGAGATGTGAGAGAATTGGATTCATGGTTATGGTTCTTGGATACCATGACAGAATGATTGTTATATTCATATTTATGGTTTAGTGTGAAATATGTTGTTTTGGATTAGTTATTGTTGATTAATATGCCTACTTACTGAGTTCTCCAAGGATTCACACCTTCTTATTTTAATTTTTAG
The DNA here is from genome assembly GCA_036873735.1 of Pouteria campechiana. Lineage (NCBI taxonomy): Eukaryota > Viridiplantae > Streptophyta > Magnoliopsida > Ericales > Sapotaceae > Pouteria > Pouteria campechiana. The sequence goes on from JAYJMB010068062.1 coordinate 3,847, forward strand.
TTGTAAGGTCAGGTAAATAATTCCAACTGTGGGTTGGAGACTATGTGAAAGATTGAAGAAATGTTGTGGTATAACACTTTGCAACTATAATTCATGGTATTTGTATCACTATAGTTAAAAGAATTCAAATGATATATTTAAGATATAGTGACATGTCCAAGTGAGAAATATTCATGATATTGTAAATAGATTTGTGTTAATCTAGTGATGTATATTGCCATCATGATTCAGTTTGATCTTGGGCACATAACTGTGGGTGAATGGGCAGTTGTGGTTGTGTGTTTGATGGTTATGTCCTTGTTCTATAGCTATTCGAAATTATAGTTTTATATGAGTAATAGATGCATGGGTCTAGATCCCTATATTTCAAGAAAGACTCCGCTAGATTTTTATAAGACTATTTCCCTTAGAAATGGAGAAAGGAGAGGGTAGTGGTAAAACGCATAGGCCCCAGGGCTGGGCTTGACATCAAGCTAACAAAAAGAAGGCAGAATTTAATGAGAGAAAATTCAAACATTCATCTGCATTTAATAAAGCTCAACTACCCCAATGGGAAGATTTCAAGTTAGAGTATATATGGAGTAAATATGGGTCATTGAAAGAACTCTAGGAAGTATTTACAGAGCTTAAACTTTCATTTAATACTCAAGCAATTAGAAATGGCCTTCACACTCAAACTTTTAGCTATCTTCATCATGGCTCTCAACTACTTTCGGGAAGAACAACTACTTCTACATTTAAAGCTAACAAACCTTCCCTTCCTGAATCAAAGAAACACTCTATAAAGTGTATTTAATTTGTCTATCTTTATTGCCATGTTGCCTTGAGTTGGTGATTGAAAACCAAACTCAAGAAGAACTTTACTAGTCTATTGGAGTGTGTCTCATAGCCAATAGCTACATTGTATTCATATCCCCTAGAGCTAGAATTTAGAAGAGTGTATGCACTAGTTGTTAAGCCCCTTAAGCTGGAATCAAGAAGAGTACTAAGTGCATTGGTTGTATTTATGCTACAGTGAGATATTAAAACCTAAGTCACTAAAGAAGAGTGCTTGGAAGAGTGGAGTAGAGTAGTTAACTCGAACCACTAAAAAAATCTTTGTCTGGTTATCCTATTGCTTGCATTATTTTTCATTGAACTGCTAAGAGGGACTTAATCCCAAAATGGGGGTTTAAGTAGAAATTTTTTTATTAACCCAATTCACCCCTCCCCTCTTGGGTTGTGCCTAGCCTATGGGACCCAACAGGTACAACCTTTCTACTCCACATTTTCAAGAACACACTCCTTGTGTCTTGGGTTCTACTAACTCACTATCGGGAATACAATTAGTGCCACTGCACTATTCTAGATTCCAACTCTGAGTGGCATAAATAATTTAGCAATTGATTGTGAGACACTTACCAACAATTGAGTTGCTCTTCTTGATTCCAGCTCAAGGGGGCATAAATAATTTCAACAAGTTGATTGTGAGACATACGCAAACAATCAAACTTGTTCCACTTGAGGTTTGTCTTCAACACAAACTCAAGGAATACACAAATGAAATGAATAAAGAGTAAATCACACTTTTCAAAAGTGTTCCAATATGAGCACAGGGGAAGCCTTGATAACCTTAAGTAGCTCACTTCATTGTAGAGGATCTTCCCTTAGTGTTGATGAAGATGGCCTTGTGTAAACAATGTGAAGATTAAAGCTCTTAAATGAACATAATAAGGTTTAAGTGCTTGGCCTTAGGTTGCAAAGATTTCTTGAAGTTTTAGGATTAATCAACAACATTGAAATATCCCAACATTTTCCTTAAATAGATCTCTCAAAATCTTGATCATTTAAAATGATTGGATAGCTATTCATGCCTTTGCAATGTTTGAATTTTTGACAATTGGAGACTACAAGCAGATCACAGGCAGTTGTAGTATTCAGTTATGCCCTAAGCGATATGGTAAGTGATATAGGAAACAGGTTGTGGTTAGAACACTAAAAAAACTTTAGAACCCATGTTGTTGTCTGTTGACAGGCGGTACCATAAGTGACTGCTATATCGGCTATGGTCTAGGCAGTACGTGCAGGCGGCATGGGCTTGCTGGGGGGGTTTCCTTCAGATGCGACAGGCGGTATCAGGTAGTGCCTGTAGCTTTTAATTTCGGTCACAGGCACTACCCATGGGCCTCTGCAATGTGGCTACAATTGTCCATGGACTTTGCTAAGCAATATGGCAGGCGACTATAATGCGGCTACAAGCCAGGCGATTATCGCGGGAGGCTGCACTTTTGGCTACAATCTATCACTTCACTTTTTCTGCACTTTGCCACTTTATGAATTTGTTAACCATCAAACTGTCATTAATTAAGATGATTTGCAAGGTGGAGCATTCACACAAAGGATGCACCTCAATCTTCTGAAATCTAAAGATCCCTCTATCGTCTCATGCACTCTAATGCTACTGTAAACTGCTATAGTTCCTTTTAGAAGATAGACGCTATAATTTTAGAGGTCAAATTCTATAGTTCCACAGGGGAGAACTTGTTATCTAGTTGGGTATTCCAAATGCATAACATTTAGAGGATCAAAATAAACATTTAGAGGAAGAACTTTTTTCTTATTAGAAGCATTCCAAAGTTACAACTTTTAGAGGTTTAAAATAATATTTGAAAGCTTTGGAAACTTGATGAACTTTCTGCAGTTTGAAGATTAAAATATTCAAAGGTCTATAATGCCCTTTTAGAGGTTTAAAGTTGCTTTAGATGTAAGCCGTCACATTCAAAGGTTGGAAGATTATCTCAGAGCTCCGAAAAAATTGTTGCATTTCATAGTCACCTTTAACAACCTGTGGTCACGCTACTGAGGTATTGTCCACTTTGGACCTATCACAGTCCTCATAGCTTTGCCCCTCTGTGGTTGCTGCCCATACAACCCCCATAAAAGGTGCCTCAAACGGTTTCTTCAAGTCCACACAATTTAAGTCCAAAAACTTCATCCCCACTTTTTGATGTGGGACGGTTCATTCCTACCACCCTTTGCTTAGAAGCCTACCAAGAGCTACACCTTGACCAGGCTCTTCCAACCCCAGTGATTATTCCCCACCATCATCAGCCCCAAATGTTACAGGCCCACCAGCGTCTACCTGGTTCATCCCCGAACCACTCTACTAGTGGGGTCCCACTCTAATACCATTTGTAATAGGAGGTATTGTCTTATCATAGTCCTCATGGGTTTGCCCCTCTGTGGTTGCCACTCATACAACCCCATAAAAGGTGCATCAACAAGTTTCCACAAGGCCACACAATTTAAGTCTAGAAACTTTCTTCCCCCTTTTCGATGTGGGACAGTTCATTCCTGCCACATTTTGGTTAGAAGCCTGCCAGGAGCCACAACTTGACCAGACCCTTCTAGCCCCGACAATCACTCCCTGCCCTCATAAGCCTTGAATGTTACATCAGAGTTGTGAAGTTTTTTAAGAGTTCTAAAGGAGGCGCTACATTATAAAGTCATGATGTTTAGACTTCTGAAGTTAAATTTTAGAGTTTTGAAACACTTGCTGTCTATTTTTGGACATTGTTGAGTCACAAACTTCAAAGGTCTGAAATAGTTTTATGGAGGTCTGAAAACTTCAAACTCAAAAGTAAAAACTTCAAACATTCCCTCACATTAAATGAGTTCCATCTATGCTAATGGATTGAATTTGAATTCTACTATAAAAGGAATAAATTTGGAATGTTCAAAGAGAGGGTTGCAAGTATTAATAGTGCATTATTCTTCACCTACTCAAAAGCAACAAGTATCTAAAGCCTTCAAACCCTACAACCTTTAAAGCATCTCATTAAAGATCCTCGTCTACAATTTTGGAAGATGACTTTGCATTCAAAGTAAGATTTAAACCTCTTCAAGCCTTCCCCTACACCATCAAGAAGCACTCTTTATAAGTGTAACATTTTACTTTGTGTTGGCCCCAAAATACTTTGTTACCACTTGTTATGCCCCAATGCACAGGTTGTATGGCCAAATAGGAATCCAATCATGATGGAGAAAATAAATGGGATGTGTAAGTGAAGAAAATAGATAGCAGTGGAAGCACACAAGCAAACAAGCACACTCAACAATAAGAACATAAGAAATTATAGTGGTTCGAGCCCCCCTAACACTTACTCCACTCTCTAAGGTTTTCCTAACCTTGGGTTCCACTATCAATATGTGGAATCACACCTTCCTTGGTTTCTAGAGATCACCAAGAACTCATACAACTTAGTTTCCCATGAGCTAACTAGAAACTCATACACACTGATTTTCCTCTGAACTCACTAGCAACTCATACAATGCTAGTTTTCCTCTGAGCTCACCAACAAACTCATATAATTTAGTTTTCAAATCTAACCAGTAACTCCCCCTTTCAAATACAGAAGGTGTACAGATAAATTGCCTCTAACTAGGCTTAAATGTACACAGATTTAAACTCAAGAATAATGATATATAATTAACCTCATTGTGTTTTCATTCCTCTGACATGTAAGTGATGCAACTTTCAACTCTCTAAACTTGGTAGCACATTGGAGTGATTGCACCTTCTGGAGACTTTAGTATCTTGTGACTGATTCATGTTTAATCCACTCAAAGTCTATTTCTTCTTCATTAAAATTTCTATTTATAATCTTCCAAGAGTATTTAACCGCTAGTGATTACTTTTGGCAATTTTTCAACTATTTCAGATTACATTTCATACACTCAATATAATTTGCCTTATAAGCTTGTCTCAAAACTTCTGAAGTCTTCAAAACTTTTGAAGGTCAATTGCTTGTTAGTTACTATTACCATATTTAATTTTAGAGCTTCTGGAGCTCTCTTTCAGACCTTTTGAACTTTGGCTCAATTTGAACTTCATTCCAATAATGCACTTCAAATCATCTGAAGTTAATCTCTCAAGTTCTGAAGTTCCTTCTAAATATTGACATTCCAACCGACTACTTTTTCCCTTTTAAAGCTTGTGCTAATCATTCAAAGCATACTCTGAAAAACTTCCTTGCATCTAAATTAACTTTGGATTGTTCCTTGTGACCTCTAAAGCATGGAAATCTTCCTCTAAACATACTCTAAAGCTTTAAGACATAGCTTTCAAATCTTCTAATGGCTTCGCAGTTTTTGATCTTAACCTTTTAGATCCTTAGACTTGAAGTTCACATCTGAAGCTCGTGTCCACCATCTAAATCATCTTCTGAAGTTACTCTGAAGCTTCTCCTTCCTTCTGAAACTTCTCCTTATCATTAAAACTTCTTCTTCTTTTGTTGAAGCTTCTTCTTCCCCCTAAATTTAGAATACTTACTCTAAAACTTTTGGACATAATTTTGGAACTTCTAAAGTTACTCTGAAGCTTTTAGACTTCGCTTTTGTGTTAGTTGGCCCCTAAACATAAGGTGTATGTCAAAGCTGGAATCTAAGTTATTTGGAGAAAGTAGAGTGATGTGCAAGTGTAGAAAATAGAATGTAGTGGAAGAACAAAAGTACATAGACAATAAGAACACAAGGATTATAGTAGTTCGGGCCCCCTTAGCACCTACTCCACTCTCCAAGGTTGAATCACACCTCCTTTAGTTTCCCAACCTTACTAAGAACTCTACACAATTTGGTTTTCCTCTGAGCTCAATAGCAACTCTAACAACATTGGCTTTCCTTTGAGCTCACAACAAATTCATACAAACTAGTTTCCAAGTCTTACTAGTAACTCCCCTTGGTTTTCAAGAGCTAATCAGAAACTCCCTTTTACAAATATAACATTTACAAAAAAATACCTCTAATCAAACCTAAGATGTACACACAGTTTAAGCTCAAATAAACATAAACAATAAACACATTATAGTGATTTCATTCTCCTTTAAAATGATATTGATGAAGCTTTGAACACTCTAGGCATTGTAGCACCATGGAGTGATTGCATGTACTAGAATCTTGAGTTCTTAATATTGATTCATGTTTAATCTACTCAAGAGTTTTTTATTTCTTCATTATAACTCTTATTTATAAGTTTTAAAACCATTCTAGTCGTTGCAACCATTTTTGGTATGTTTTAGACCATTTTAGATTGCACCTTTAACACTTAATGTAATCTGCCATTTTAAACACGCTTCAGAGTCTTTGAAGTTAAACTTCAAATCCTTGGAAAGTCTAGTTTCCATTAGTTGCTGTTGCTGTGTATAGCTTCAGAGCTTTTGAAGTTTTCCACCTCTGAAGCTCCTCTAAAGGTCTGACGTTCCCAACCCCCTTCAATGGCTATATTTCCAAAACATTTGAAGCCAACTTCAGATGTTCTAAAGCTCCCTTCAAACACTAACATGCCCAACAGCTATTTCTTCTCCTCTGAAGCTTTTATTCTCTATCTGAAGTGACTCTAAAGGTACTCTAAAACTCTGAAACTTATCTATGTCACTTTTGAAGCTTTTATCTTCTCTTCTGAAGTAACTCTAAAGTTGCTCTGAATATTTCAGCTTCCTTCCAATCATACCCTAAAGCTTCTGCTTCACTCTAACATGCTCTTCAAAATATTTAAAGATGTTCTGAAGCTTTGAACACTTCTTCTTCTCACTGGAACTTCTTCTTCTTCTTCTTGACATATTTTAAAGTTTCATCTTTCTTTTAAACATCCTCTGAAGCTTCCTTTCCATCTGAATTCAGAATGATTCCCTTTGAAGCCTCGAGACACCATTTTTGAACCTCTGAAGCTTCTTTGAAAGCCTTCAGAACATCCTCTAAACTTGTTTGCTTCACATCTGAACCTTCTTTTGAATCCAGAAATCTCAGCAGTATGTAATTTGGGATTTCAGAACATACTTCTTTAGATATGTATGAATAAAAGTCTTGTAATTGTTGTTTAAACATATCTTTAGAACTAATAGTTTCTTTTATGTGACATAGGTTTGTTTCATACTACATTTGGTTTAAAAATGTATTCTTGTATTCTAAAGTTTGTTTTAATTCTATAATTAAGGAGGATTGTAGAGGGTCAATAAAAGAAAAGGTTATTAATTATCCTTAAATAGTAATTTGAATACTTGATCTTATACTGAAAAAGGTTTAATTAATTGAATAAATGGTGTTCCTAATATAACTCCTTGTTTTATATTTTTTATGAGAATAAAAGGGGTTTGTATACATATTTGGGAATTACATATGTGAGCTGAAGATAATTTGTAAGATACTTGCATGCTAGTACCATTAGCAGTAGCAATTGAGGATGCAGTTTTTTCAAAATATTGAGAGGAAATTAACCCTTATCTAATACAATTCATATCTACTTGTGAATCTATTAGAGCTATATGATCAAATATAAAATTACCATTATATTTATCAGTAATTTTTCTATAATTTTTACATACCGTCTTTGAGAAATTATAGATTTAGCGATGTTGTAGATATTATATGCTTGTTGTTGAGAGGTTTTGGGATTTTTTTTATTTTTTTCTTTTATTAATTCCATTATTTCTTCTTCATAATGACACCATTTAGGGACGATCTATAGAATTCATAAAGAACATAGATATATTTTAATCATTCTAGTCTATATAGTCATAGATTTCATCATTAAACAAAACATTATCAGAGTATTCAGAATAATCAAAGTTAAAAGAAGGTGTATTTAATTCAAATATTTACCATCTAATTTTGAATAATAATCATTCAAGTTCATGAAAAACTTGAGACAAGTACAACCATAAAAAAGATATAGGTACATAGATTTTAGGCTAACAACATACCAATCTTTTGTTCTGTTAATCAAATTTCTTGAGTGATTTGCTTTACTGATGATTTTAATATGTTTACAATTCATAAGATATCAATATCATCATGAGGATAATTATTATAAATCTTTTCAATATTTTGTAATAATTGATCTCTATCTGATCTTAAAAATGTAAGCTCAGCACATAAACCCTTAATATATTCATCTTTAGTAAAGAAATTCATTGAAAGAAAGAAATTCAATAGCATCTTCAATAGTCTCTCAAATAATTGTCATCTGCTGACACTTAAGCTGACGAATGCATATCATCAGAAGATTTCTTGGCAGAGGATATCTCTTCATCAGGGAGCTAAGAACAGAATAATAGTTTGTATGCCTTGATTTTTTGTTCCTTTTCATCTAACCATGGAAAATACTTTTTAATTATGGTCAGAGTTGCTTTGAGAGCTCTCTGAGATTCTTGAGACTGTGGAATAGACCGAAGATGATTAATTTCTTTAATTGAGGGCATAATATCTGGGGCCAATTCTTTAGCTTATTGAAGAAGTGCCTGTTGTTGTTCTTGTTTAGTGGATAATAACTTAGCAGTTTTGATTTGTTCAATAAGAGTTTGAAAATTAAACTTGGGCCACCATTTTGAATATGAAGCAATAGACACATAGGGAAGACAAAATTGGTCCATACTTTCTTGTTTGGTTTCGAAAACATATTCCCAATGAATAATTCTTAGGATTTAAAATTTTGATACTACTTTTAAAACATCACTAAAAATACAATCTTCTATGGTAAATGGAAGATGGGGATGAATCTTTTTCGGAAAACATATTTCAAGTAGACCCAAAAATTCCAAAATTTATCTAAAAACCATTTAAATATATCTTGGTTTGGATTTTCTAAAATAATGCAAATCCACCATAAATAAGAAAATACTAGATTTTATTTCAAAAGAGTTCTGTACCAAGCTTCTCTACAATCCCAATAATTAAAGGCATTTTTAGAAGTGGGATATAGAAAAATAGAAGAGGTAGAAGAAGAAGTGGAAAACCTTATTAATTGATTAGGATTTTGGTAATACCATTATTCTAAGGGAATAATTTTTTGAATAATGAGTATAGAATATGTAGGCCATGCATTTTCTTTTTGATTGTGCTTAGTGGTGATAGACTTGGTTTCTAATAATATGTGTTCGTAATACTCTTGAGTTTTATAAGGAGCGAACAGAATCATCCATTCATGTTTTGGAAAATACTTTTGATAAATGATTCTTGAAGCATTTTGAGAGATTTTACAATCTTTGTCTCCAGAATAGATAATATCTTTTCTTAAATACTTTTTTATGATAGACGCATCTGCTTCTTCTAAATACTGAATAAATTTAGAGTTATACATTATATACTGAGAATCAAGAAAAGTATACTCAGAATTTGTGGCTTGATTTAGCATTGGAGCTTTTCCTTAAATAGTCTTTTGAATCTTGTAGGAATTCTCTTGATAAGAAATCAGGTAAACAATTGTCTTTTCCATTTATAAATTCTATTTGGAAATCAAATATGGCTAATAAACCTTGCCATCTCACAAATATTTATTTTAAAGCAATATTTTTATATCCTTTTGAATAATATCTTTTGCTGCTTTACAATTTATTCTTAGTAAAAATTCTCGGTTTAATATATCACCTTGAAATTTATTAATACATGTGACAATAGCTAGCATTTTTTTTTGATAGTTGGATATTTATACTGGGTTAAATTCCATAGGCCTGAAGTAAATCGAATTAATTATTCTTTACCTTTTAAATCCTTTTGCTTAAGAATACCACCATATCCGATATCAGAAGCATCTATTTCAATTCCTTTATAATAATTAGGATGAACTAAATACAAGCATGGAAGATACTTTACCTTTTCTTTTATATTTTTTACTGCTTTAGTATGATTTTCTGTCCACTCAAGAGGATTTTTTGTTAAGCATTTTTGTAATAATTATCTATCATGTGCTAATTTTTCATAAAAATCTGATACATAATTTAAACATCCTAAAAATCTTTGTAATTGACTTTTGTCTGTAATAATATCTGGAAATTTATCGGCAAAGGCTATAACTCTATTTATAGGTTGGATTGTTCTATTATTAATATAGAATCCTAAAAAGTTTATATCTATTTGAAATAGTCTTAGTTTTCTTTGGGATAATACTAATCCATTTCTTTTTACATCATCAATAAAGATGTTTAAGTGTTTCCAATGTCATTCTATGGATGAAGAAAATATTAATACATCATCAATATAAACAATTAGAAATTTAGAATAGGTAGCAAATATTTCATTCATAATTCCTTGAAATTCAGAAGGAGCATTTTTTAAGCCAAATGGCATAACTTTCCATTCATAATGCCCAAAAGGGACTGTAAAGGCTATTTTATACTGATCTTTTTTGGATATTTGAATTTGCCAATACCCAAATTTCATATCGAATTTTGAGAATACTTTTGCATCAACAATTCTATTTAATAAATCCTTTTTGTTAGGTAAACGATATTTTATCCATTGTAATACTTTATTTCAAGGTTTATAATTTATAACTAATCTTGGAGCTCCTCTTTCGAGTTCTACTGCATTTTCTACATAGAAAGTAGTGCAGATCCAGGGGGATTTACTGGGTTTTATTAATTACTTATTTAATAAATCGTGTATTTCTTTTTGATAATATTCTAATAATCTAGTGTTCATTTGGCTAGGTCTAGCTTTTGTGTTGATAAATTTGTCTTTAAATCCAATAACATAAGGGAGTGATACTATATGTTGTTTTCTATTCCAGAAAGCATTTAGGATTTCAGAACATACTTCTTTAGATATGTATGAATAAAAGTCTTATAATTATTGTTTAAACATATCTTTAGAAATAATAATTTCTTTTATATGACATAGGAATGTTTCATACTACATTTGGTTTAAAAATGTATTCTTGTATTCTAAAGCTTGTTTTAATTCTATAATTAAGGAGGATTCTGGAGGGTCAATAAAAGGAAAGGTTATTAATTGTTCTAGAATAGTAGTTTGAATACCTTGATCTGATACTAAAAAAGGTTTAATTAATTGAATAAATGGAGCTCCTATTATAACTCCTTGTTTCATATTTTTATGACAATAAAAGGGGTTTGTATACATATTTGGGATTACATATGTGAGCTGAAGATAATTTGTAAGATACTTGCATCCTAGTACTATCAGCAGTAGCAAATGAGGATGTAGTTTTTTCAAAATATTGAGAGGGAACTAACCCTTCTTTAATACAATTCATATCAGCTTTTGAATCTATTGGAGCTATATGATCAAACATAAAATCACCATTATATTTATCAGTAATTTTTACTATAATTTTTACATACCATCTTTGAGAAATTATAGATTTAGCAATTTTATAGATATTATATGCTTTTTGTTGAGAGGTTTCGTAAATTTCTTTATTTTTTCCTTTTATTAGTTCCATTATTTCTTCTTCATAATCTTTGTTATCTGATTTTGAATCATATTATTGATTATCTTTTTTATTTTCTATTTTTTGCTCTAATAAACTTATTTGTGATTTTAATAATTTTATTTCTTCTTTTAATATTTTTATTTCATGATGCATTTCTTGTATAGTTATAGGTCTTGTATTGTGTTGTTGGGATAGATATTTATCTTGGTCAAATATAGTATAAGGTTCTCCTATATTAAAATCTTCATTTAATACTTTAATATTTTTCCTTTCTTGCTTTTCTTTCTTGTTTTCTTTGCTTAAAGACATCAATTTTTCTAATTTTAGTTGTCTAACAACAGGGTCTTCTATTAAGTTTATTACTTCTAATATTAAAGAATCTGATGAAGATATGACCTGTAAATCATAATATTCTGATGAAAAAGTTTGATAGTTGAAATCTTGAGCAGGACAGTTACATAATTCATTTTCACATTGGTGTATGGATTCTAACAAAGATGATAATTCGCTTTCAGAAATGTCAGAAGAAGAATACTTAGAACTTGAACTATTAATTGCTAGATTTTTTAGCTTATTTGATAGTTCATCTATAGTAAATTGAGATTTTTAATAATTCTTTAATTTGTTTTTTATAACATTTTGAAGCATAATGACCTTTTTCTCTACATTTAAAACATGTTAATTTTGTGGATGAAGGTTTTTATATTTTTTAAATCTTTTATAGTGTTTTGTTGGTGGTTTATCAAAAATTTTTTGTTTGTATCTTTTCTTCTTATATTATTTCAGGGGGCAAAAAGAATGAGATTTAGATTTTTTAGAAGATTTTGAAGGTTTTGCTTTATAGTGAGCAGGTTGAGATAAAAGCTTTTTGGTTAAAGTAATTCCTTCTATACCATAATAAGAGCAGAATTCAGAAAAATCTTGACTTTTAAGGAATTTAGTTTCTTCCATTCTTCGTTGATTGCACATTTCTATTCCTAAAGCTTTTATTTTTGCAAATAAGGTTCCCCATGTATAATTATTATAAGCTAATTGACCATTATTTTTGGTTTTGATAAGAGTTTTAACTCTTTGTTCAAATGCTGAAGGTAATCTTTGTAGAAATTTTTCTTTATATACTTCTGACTTTCCATCATTAAGAAGTAATACATGTGTTAAGAAGACATCTTTATACCAACTTTAATTTGATAATCATTTACATCTTAATCTCGTTAGTCTTTCTCTTACAGAGGATTGATAATCTTCAATTTTTCCTAAAATATTATATATAACCTTACTTACTAGGGTATATATTGGTTCATCATTATTTAATAATTCTGCCTTTTCTTATGGGTTTAAGTGAATATCCCACCATTCTTTTAATTGTCCAGTAAAACAGCATACTAAAATATTGGCAATATTTCTTTTTAAAATTTGTCTCGATCATAGAATTGTAGCATATATTATCATATTGGTACATGTATTCCATATTTGATATTCTGATTGGCCATCTATATTCCATTCATATACACTATTAGCATTGATTTCTATTGAATTTTATTTAGTTTCTTCAAATTGTTTATCCATGGGAGATGATCATTTATAATAATTTTTTACTTTATTAAAACACATCTTATTATTCATCAAATCTTGAGGAGTGTCTTTCAAGATAGTAGCTATATCATTTTTATCATCTGTATTTATTATAGTGTTTATGGAATACAGATCTTTATTATGTTCTCTTTTTTGTTTATCTAATTGTCTTTTGGCTTGAGAGAAATTATAAGTTTTAGGTTCTTCTACCAAATTTATAGGAGAGTATGAGGTAGTTGGTAGGGTTATAGCTGGTGTTTTGTATAATAATGATAATTCTGAAGATTGAGTAGTTATTTATGGTGTATTAATAGCTTGTTGTGGAATATTAAGATTTGTAGTTTCTAGTTTATTTTTGATTTCTATAAGTTTTTCATTTGTAAAATTATTTTGTTCTATAAGAGGAGATATGTATTTTATATATATTGGTAAATCTCTATAGATCGATAATTTATAAGGTTCTTTTATACATTTTCCATCTATTTCTTTTAATCATCTATTGTTTCTGTTTTCAGGAATAATAGGTTCCGGAGTTGGTGTTGGTGGAGATGGAGGTCTTGGTGGTGTTTGAGAGGATGATCCAAGAATTTAGAACTTGATTATCATACCATGTAAAAAATGAGATATATTTTTTTATAATTTATTATTGATAAATTATCCATTTATTAATTATGTTGGCTCTTTCGAATTTATTATATGTTTTAAAAAACCATTTTCTCTTTTCCTTGTTTTGTGGTGTTTGAAATTCTTTTATTATTAGGGTTTCGTCTAGTCTATATTTGTCATTGTTTTCTAGTATATTAATATTAAAATCAGATTCGAATGGTTTTGGCTCTTGAGGTGTTTGTATATTATTTTGGTTATTTTCTATAGGTTGTGTTTTAACAACATTATTTTCATCATGAAATATTGATATTCTATGAGAAGGTATTACATAAGTTGATTTTCTTTATGGAGATACTGGTTTAGGAATTATAATTCTTGGAATTGAAGAGGTTGAGGATCTTGAATGTATGTGTATTGGTGGTTTTGGTCTTAAAGGTTGGAATTGTAATACTACTTCATTTTCTGATTCTATAATTGATTGTATATCTTGGGATTGTTATACTAGGATATGTTTATCTACTTGTTATTTAATAGTCTATTCTAATGGTAATTTTACATCACTCCATAGTATTTTCTTAGGTTCAATTGTTCGATGTATGGGATTTGCAACATAATAGGGAGTTTCCCCTTTAGTTTGGGATACTAAAGATTTTGGCATTAAAGTTTTCATGTCTTTATAGTATATCCTATACTAAATACGTATTAGTTTTAATCCAAATTTCATATCAGACCCTTCTATTTGTAATAATAAAGTAAGAATATCTAGTATATTTACATCTATGAAACCTAATGAAAAGTTTGGAAAACTATTAAAGTATACTGGTCCATTATGTAATGAAGTTTGAATTATTTTGAGAATAGAATCTAAGAATTTATTATGTCTATCATCTTTTAAACATGCTAATACTAAGGCTTGGAGTCCAGCTCTTACTAAAGGTTGGACGACTATTTGTATTAATCCGAAATGTAAGAATTTATACTTTTGATTAATAAGTTCTTTTATTGTTGGTTCTGCTAATAATTGTAATTTATGTTCTGATTCTTAGCATTCTATAGTCATTTCTATAGTACTTATTATATACTGTCTTTTAGTATCAAAGCTTCCAATTTTATATAATTCTTTAGTGGGTACTTCTGGAATTTTCCAATTTTCAATACTAGATTCAATATCATCATAAGATTGTTCAGTAGCATTTTATATTTCAGTTAATGACATGGATTTAATAATATTATGTTATTTATCTTATTCTGACTCAAAGGATGAAGAAGATCCAAGAAAAAAAATCTTTTAAAGGCCATATTATATCTCCGAATTAATACTACTTACTCTCTTTTAAGCCACTGTACCCTTGCAACTATCCTTTGTTAAAGCGGGATTTATCAGGCTTTTCCCATCAAGTTTTTGGCATCGTTGCTAGGGAATGATTCCAAATTGATTTAAGTAGGTTTAATTACAATTTTTCTTTTCTTATATATATATATATATATTTGTATAAATGTTTTGAATTTTTCTTCTCAATTTTGTAGAGTTTGAATGAACGAAAGGAGATCACTAAATTGAACTCGGATTCCTTTAAGTGATCGAAGTGAAAAGGCAGAGGTTGAGCCTGAGAACATCCCTGAGGAAGAGGAACTTCAAGAACAGACTTAAGAAGAAGTTATAATGGAAGTTTGTTTTGTTTTGGCCCATTATCCTAAGATTGGTCCATGTTCAAAAGTTTTAAAAGTCCAGTTTCTCCTTCTTCCCCTCTTTACATCCTTTCCCCTCAAATATAGCAAGTCATAAAATTCTCCCCCTTTTTGTCATAATAAAAAAGGTCTAGGTGTGAGGAATTTACATTAATCACTGGTATGAGGGACTGATTTGTTCTCCCCCAACAATACATGATCCTAAATTTCAATATACAATACTCCCCCTATCATGCAAAATCTAACAACTTTATTTCTCATATTTAAACCATAGTCATCTAGCTCATACATTTTTCATTTTGGTCCAAGTAGTAGATAATTGTCTTTGTATGCAAGATGATTCTCTTATGAGAGATAAAGTAATGAAGGCTAAAATGAAATGACATTTAATGCAAAGGATAGGAAATGAAATACAATACCTTCACCTACCTAGCTTCCTAAAATAGATTGATGTTTTTGTTTTTTCCATGGTTGAGGAGCTACTTTTACTCCTATTATGGCTCTAGTTGGATGGCAGTTACATAGTAATACATTTCTTCTTCTACTACATTTTCTTCTTCTTCTTCACATGTATAATGTTCTACTAAATTTACAATTTTCTTTTTCTTCTTTTCAGTAGATTTATAATCTTCCTAGAGAGGGTTTTTACAATTTCTACATATTCTTCCTCCTTCTCACTACATGAGGAATCTACACTTCCATGGCCATACACTTTCTTCATCTTCTTTCCTTCTTTCTCATTGTTTAAAACCTCATGAGTCATTAGATGACCTCATCAGTTCTGTAATTGACATCTTGGTCAAGTCTTTGGACTCTTCAATTGTTATGACTTATGGCATCAAATCCTGTGGAAGAGACCATAATATCTTTTTAACCATCTGGGAACAAGAGATCTCATGGCCTAAAATTTTTAGGCTATTAGTGAATCTCAAAAATCAAGAAAACATTAATGAAATAGACTTTGATTAAAACATGTAGATAACTCATACACTTGGACAAGCAAACTAATCTTAGCTTTTTTTGCTTAGCTTTTCTCTCATAAACTACTTCCTAATGTTTCGAGGTTTCCTTAGTAGTTTCATATGAGGATATCTTCTCAAAGTTTAAAGGAGAGAGCACAATATAGAGTATTCTTAGCTTTGGCATTTAAGTAAACTGCTTGAATGTCCTGGTTAGTCAACAAACTCTCCTCCAAAGTGGAGAGCACTACTTCTTGTACTATCTTCCATAACTTATAACTATTGGTCCCGTTCAAGTGATAGCCTTAGACGAGGCCTGAATTGAGCATTTAAAACTTAGGGCCAAATAAAATTAAAGTACTGAAAAGAAAGGAAGGAAATTATGTAACACAATAAACACTAGAATTTTATAGTGGTTTGGCCCAACTTAGTACCTATTCCACTCTTTGACTTAGCCTTTCTTGTTGCACTTAAGTTCCACTAAACACCTATTGGTTTTCTTAAGCTTACCAACAAACTTCTACAACTGTTGGTTTTCAAAGCTCAACAACAAACTATTACACTTTCCTAGCAAGTCTCCCTACTTATTGTAATCACTAATACAACTAGCAAGTCCCTTGCTTGCTATAACAAATAACAAAAAAGATTGTACAAGAATATGCCTCTTACTTAGGTAGAGTGTACAAATTAAATATAGAAGTAATAAATGTAATACACTTAAGCACACGAATATTTCAAATTCCAAAGAAGTTGTTGAAGAATAAGCTTTGAATGTTGTTCTGAATGTTGAGTAGTGAAGTTGAAAGAATGTCGAAAGAAAACTTTAAAGCTTGGAGTAAATGCTCTTTAAGTTCATCTGATAACTTCTCTAACCACTAGAATGTCCCTATTAATTCCTTCTATATTAGAGTTTGAAATTTGTCCATTGTGGAAGATGACTAGCATTTAATGCGAGGGAATGTTTGAATTTTCAACCATTTGATAGTGTTCCCATGACTTTAGATCATCTAAAGTAAGGGCTTCAGCATGTTTGGAATTATGGAGAACTAATTGGTGACGCTTCAGTAGAAGTTTGCACTATTTGATGTCATCATAGCTTCAGATCATCGAAAGTAGTAACTTCAAACCATCTAAAGAAGTAACTTTGGACCATCTAAAGTAGTAACTTTGAACTATTTGTAGTGACACAGTTGTGCTTCTTGTGATCGATTAGAATTGGCTTTGCTTGAAGTGCTTCAGCACATTTGAAGTAAGTCCTTCAAACCATTTAAAGTGGGGTGAATTACTTGGCCACACATCTATGAACTCCAGCACTTTTGAGATTTGCTTGGTGAAGTAAACTTTAGCACATCTAAAGTAAGTTCTTTAGAATGTCTTAAGTGGCATTAACTTTCTGGCATCACAACTTCATGCTTCAACACATCTAAACTTCGCTTTGTAAAGTATGAAATGACATGCTATCCTTCTAAAGCATATTCTAAAGTTGTTTTCATGTCTGAACTACCACATCCAACTTTATTTACTTCATCAGAGTGCTTCACCATGCTTGAAGCACTTCTGAAGTGACTTTGAAGATCTTGTTTGATGTCAGACATATCCTTCAACTGTAGTTAGGCCTTAGAAGCTTGGATCATATGTCTGAAAAACTTCAAGAGTTGTTCCAGACTTAGATCATGTTTCTATAGTCTTCATTCTTCATACCTTCTAAACTTTTTCATATTCTGAGTTTATTCCTCATGATTTTAGACGTATCCCTGTACGTCTAAAATTCTCTTCCAAGTTCAAGGTCATTCTTTCTTGAGCATTTACATTTTTTTCTTTTGAATATTAATATTGTGGATCTTGTCTCTAACACAAACTTGAATGCACTGTCCACACTTTTGAAGTTACTTCCCTTAATCTATTTCATACAAATATCACTATAAACTTTGGAACATAACTATTAATACCTTAACCATTCACTCACATGTTTTTGATCATCATCAAAACTCAGCTGGTTAATAACATTCATCATCAAAATCAAGCTTAGTAAAGGAGGTTTGGATTAACATTCTCCCTCTTTTTGATGATGAGAAAACATTTAAGTGATATACCTTTCAAAAAGATAAAACATGTATAACATAGAATGGGAACTAAAATATTTTACTGAAAACACATAGCTCCCCCTTGCTAAGTGCACTCTAATGAAATTTTAATAACTCTCCCTGAATGAATGCACTATTCTATTTCTGCTAATTATACAATATCACTATTTCTTCCCCTTTTTTTTATCATAATCAAAAAGGCTCAAGGGGAAAGAGATGAATTTGAACAAGAAGATGCAGAATACAGAGAACATATAATCATGTCATCTAAAAAGTTTATTACATTGAATTGCATTCCATTACAAAAAGAGTTACAAAGAGAATAAAGAAAAGTGTAGTGAGTTACAAGATTTTGGAGGGAAGCTTTGGTGAGTGGAAAATGGTTGGGATCTGTAAAGGGTGGTTTGGGATGAGGAATGGGGAAAGATGGGAAAGATGGGAAAGATGGGTGGCAAGTGAATGTGTAGGATGGGTGGTGGTGGTGTTGCTACTCTCTTCTCTTACACTATCTTCTTTGCTTATGATTTCTTCTCTTACAACTGCTTTTTCTACTCTGGCATTCTACTCTCTTCTTTCAAAATCTTCATGGCCCGCTAGTGTGAAGGCCAAATTGAGTTTAAGGTGAAGATATTTTGCATGAAGATGATTTTCCTTTTCTCCAATATGAATGCTTGTTATTTCGGAGAATATAGCTACCCTTGTGGATGGCCATTCAATCTTTTGATTTTTAGCTTTAGATAGACTGAGAACATCATTAATTACTCCAAAAGCTTTTTCTCATATCCATGATAGCTCAAGGACCTCATTGTCCATTCTGCTCCTCTTCGATGTGCTTATTTCTTTATACTCTTTTCTTTCTCTTCTTTTGCTTCTTGATTCATATCTAATTGACTTCCTATCTTCCTTCATCCTCGCCATTACAGCATATGGGTTTGGGTTTGAATAAGGAAGATACAGAGGTTGTGGAAGATTTTTTGAGAAGAGAAAATGAATATATGCTAAAAATAGTGAAATGATAGAAGTACAAATGAAGGTGGTGTTTAATTACAGCAGGAAAAAGAGGAGTCACCTCAAAAATGACATTTCAGAACTAGGGAAGGAAGTTTCAAATGGTTTGAAATGAATGTTTTAGGATTTCAGATGGCAAGAAGGGCTTCAAAAGATAGATAGAGTTTCAGACAGTCTGATGTTGTAACTTCAGACGATAGGAGTTATGTTTCAGAATGTCTGAAATGGAATGATGTTCAAGCTTCAGATATTTTGAAGTGGGATTTCTGAATGTCTAAAGGTGAGAAGAGTTTCAAAAGGTTAAACTCAAGTGTGGAAGTCTTCTGAAACACTTTCAAAAAGTCTAAAATATCATCTAAAATAATCTAACCATGACATTAAGACAAAATGACGATTATAGAAGGTCTAACTAGGATTGGAATACCTATTCCCAACCTTAAACTATGAAGTTTTCCAAATAGGCTTGACATATGCCTTGGGACTATAATAATCTTTTATGATTAGTTTCAATATATGTAATACAACATTTAATATCTAAACATGGAGAGAATAATTATCATACATGTGGATCTATCATGCCAAGCTCCCTTCTAATCATGCAAAACCTATCCTCTGGGAGTGGCTTGGTAAAAATGGTTGCTAACTGATTTTCAATTACTACAAATTTTAAGCAGACATTATGATTTTGTACATGATCTCTAATGAAATGATGATTGATGTCTATATGCTTTAGATCTAGAATACATAACTGGATTCTTGGTCAGATTTATAGAACTGATATTGTCACATATGATGGGTGTATCAACAAATTTCAGACCATAGTTACCCAACTATTATTTTATCTAGAGAATTTTTGCACAACAATTGCCTATTATAACATATTCAGCCTCAACAATTTATAATAGAATAGATGTCTACTTCCTAAAAAACCATGAGATGATTATGGTTCATCTTCTTAACTTGTAGTCCCAAAAACAAGTTCAGCTCCCCCCATAAAGCTTATCTTGAATTCTCCCTGCATTGTCTTAGAAAACTCTTTGCAAAGATTTTTATTAGTATCACCAAAGAAAATGTCAAAAACATAATTCTAAACAATAAGTATATCATTCATAGCATGCTTAATGAAGAGATTGGTGTCTACCTAGCACCTTGAGAATCCTTTCTCAATCAAAAATCTGCTTAGTCTCTAAACCAAGCTCTAGGAGCTTGCTTCAAACTATAAAAGGTTTTCTTGAGTTTGAAGAGATGGTTTGGATCATAAAGGTCTTCAAATTCAAGGGGTTGTTCCATATAAACCTCTTCATTAATAAAACCATTCAAGAATGCAAATTTGACATCCATCTGGTAAAGTTTGAAATTCATATAAGATTTAAATGCCAACAACGTTCTAATGGCTTCTATCCTACCAAACAGGGGCATAAGACTCCTCAAAATCTATCCCTTCTTCTTGACAATATCCCTTTGCTACTAACTTTGCCTTGTTTCTCACTGCCAATCTAGATTCATCAAGTTTGTTCCTAAAGACCCATTTGGTTCCTATGATAGTTTGGTGGTCAGATCTTGGAACTAAAGTGTACACATCATTTCTTTTAAATTGGTCAAATTCTTCTTGCATAGACAAAATCCAATTCTCATCTTCTAATGCTTGTTCTATGCAAGTTGGCTCTAGTTGAGAAATAAAGGCAAAGTTATCACATATTTAGTGATAAGATGATCTAGTC
>JAYJMB010068073.1:0-24686 GCA_036873735.1 Pouteria campechiana
TGGCGTGAGTGGCATCCCACATCGCCTGGGTGAGGGAGGGAGTCCTGGGCTATATTTGTGGGGCTCGGTTGTGAAGGCGTGACGCGTTGAAAGCCTTGAGGCTAGGGAGTGGCTGTGTGTGCCCTAGGCCAAAGAGGACAGTATCATGTTGTGTGTATTCCGGCTCTGGTACCACACATGACGCGTCGAAAGCCTTGAGGCTAGAGAGTGGCTGTGTGCGCCCTAGGCCAAAGAGGACAGTATCATGTTGTGTGTATTCCGGCTCTGGTACCACACGTGATGTGTTTTAAAACCATGCGGGCGTGTGCCCAAAGCGGACAATATCACACTGGAGCCCCGGGTTGTTACAGAAAATTACCATTAAATGTTCAAAATTAAAGGAGGAAAACTCCAAGCTCAAGAGCAATCAAAATACTATCAGTTAACTTGAGCATGTCAAGGCTGAAAACAATGCCCCAAAAAAGACCTTGACTTCCACCTTATTAAGAATGAAACCTAAAAGGAAAAGTGGACAACAACAATATAGGAAGCAAAGCGATGCTTTTGGAAGAAAACAAGGGCCCAAATAGACCATGATCTGTGTTCCTAAGGAAGTTGCATGTATAGTAAATGCAACTCAGTCTCCATTAGCTAAAATAGTAGCACCCAAGAAGAAATGGGTACCATTTTCTGCCACTAACCCACCTGGACTCATTACCAAATGGGTACCAAAAGTTAAAACTTAATCTTGTCTATGTAGGTGTGCTTGAGAGCCACAAGGAGCAACACATGGTATATCGATAGTGGTTGCTCAAGGCACATGATAGGGAATAGTGAGTTGTTCATGTAGCTGAAAATGAAATCTGGTGGAACAGTGACCTTTGGGGAGAATGGAAAAGGTATAGTGATTGGGATTGGTAAGGTATTTACCATAATTTTGATTCATATTTCTTATAGAAGGATTGAAATACAATCTTCTAAATGTTAGTCAGTTTTGTGACAAAGGCTATGAGGTTGTATTTGAATCTCAATTTTGTTCAGTTCTAGATAAGTCTCATTCAGTTGTAGTACTTGGTAAAAGGCATGGAAACGTATATTTGGTTGATTTTTCTGATATCAAAGCTAAGTGTCATGTTGCTAATGATAATGAATCCATGGTTTGCCACAAAAGACTAAGACATGCTAACAAAAACTTTATTGAAAGACTATACAATAAGGATCTTATTGTTGCTTACCTGAACTTAAATTTGACCAAGGAAGGTTGTGTCATGCTTGGTTGAAAGATAAGCAAGTAAAGGAGTCATCTAAATCAAACAAATAAGTATAAATAACAAAACCTCTTCAATTGCTACATATGGATCTAGTTGGACCAACTATAATTAGAAGCCTTAGAGGAAAACATTATGCATATGTCATCGTGGAACTATAGTAGTTTCACCTGAGTAATCTTTCTAGCTTCCAAAGATAAAGTTTTTTCATTCCTTGAAGTATTTACCAAGTACATGCAAAATGAACAAAACTGTCATATTATTGCCATAAGGAGTGATCATGGTGAAGAGTTTGAAAATCATAGGTTCTCAAATTTCTGTTAAAGCAATGGAATTCTTCAAACTTTTTCTACACCAAGAACACCCCAACAAAATGGAATAGGTAAGAAGAAAAACAGATCCTTGCAACAGATTGCAAGGACTATATTGAGTGAATACAATCTGCCTCAATATTGTTGGGCTGAAGTAATGAATACCGCATGCTACATTATCAATAGAATCTTCACTAGGTCCTTACTCAACAAAAATCCATATGAATTATTTTATGGCAAGAAACCAAATATTTCCTATTTTTATACTTTTGGCCGCAAATGCTTTATTCTTAACTATGACAAGGAAAACCTTAGAAAATTTGATAGAAGATCTGATCAAGGAATATTCCTTGGTTATTCCATTTTTTACAAGGCATTTAGAGTATATAACTTAAGACTTAAGATTGTAAAAGAATTTATTCATGTTAAATTTGATGAACATACTGACTGTATGAAAAGAACTAGTGATTTTGATGATGAGATAGAAAACCTTACAACAAATGTGGAGAAACTAAAGTTACAAGATAAACAAGTAGAAACTCCACCATCAAAGACATCAATGGATGAAGCTGGACCATCCACAATAGAGGTAAATGAGGAAGGTAACACATCTCTTTCCAAAGATTAGAGGTTCTTGCATGCTCATCTTGAAAACTAGATAATTGGTGAAATGTACAATGGAGTTAGAATTAGATCATCTTATTACCAAGTATGTGGTAATTTTGCATTCATTTCTAAACTAGAGCTAACTTGCATAGACCAAGATTTAGAAGATGAAAACTAGATGTTAGTTATTCAAGAAGAATTTGACCAGATTAAAAGAAATAATGTGTGGAATATTGTTCCAAGATTAGACCACCAATCTCTTATAGGTACTAGATGGGTCTTTAGGAACAAATTAGATAAATCAGGAATTGTAGTGAGGAATAAGGCAAAGTAGCAAAGGGGTATTGTCAAGAAGAAGGTGTTAACTTTGAAAAATCATACGCCCCTATTATAAGGATATAAGCCATTAGAATGCTCCTTGCTTTTGCATCCTAAATGGATTTCAAATTATATCAGATGGGTGGAAAGAGTGCATTCTTAAATTGATTCATTAATGAAGACATTTACGTTGAACAACCCCCTAGGTTTGAAGATCCTCATAGTCCAAATCATGTCTTCAGACTCAAGAAAGTTCTCTATGGTTTGAAATAGGCTCCTAGAGCCTGGTATGAGAGGCTAAGCAAATTCCTAATTGAGAAAGGTTTCTCAAGGGACAAAGCTGATACCACTCTTTTTATAAGCATGTAATGAATGATGTCCTTATAGTTCAAATTTATGTTGATGATATAGTATTTGGTGCAACTAATAAAAATCTTTGTCTAAAATTCTCTAAGATAATGAAATGTGAATTTGCAATGAGCTTAATTACAAGTCAAGCAAATAAAAGAAGGAATTTTCATCCACCAAAATGAGTAGCAAAAGAACTACTGAAGAAATTCAACATTGAAGATAACAAAAGATATGGAATACCAATAAGCACATCAATAAAGATGACCAAGGATGAAATAGGTAAATCTGTTTGAATAAACTTTGTAGGAGCATGATAGGATCTTTATTATACCTGAATGCCAATAGAGCAGACATAATGTTTAGTGTCTACATATGTGCTAGATTCTAGTCAGATTCTAGAGAGTCACATCTCATTGTTATAAAAAGAATCCTTAGATACCTTTTAAACACTCCAAAACTTCAGTTTTTGGTATCCTAAAGGCTTAGAATTTGGATTGATTGGGTACTCAGATGCAGATTTTGCTGGGTATAAGGTAGATAGGAAGAGTACCTTAGAAACTTGTCAATTTCTTGTAAGCATGGCTATATCATGGTTATCCAAGAAATAAACATATGTTGCATTATAAACTTCTAAGGTAGAATATGTAGCTGTAGGCAGGTATTGTGCTCAGATTTTATGGATGAAACAACAATTAGGTGATTTTGGTTTGAAATATGTTGATACACCTATCAGATGTGATAATAGTGCCATAAGTTTGACACAGAATCTAGTGTTGCATTTCAGAACTAAGCATATAGAGATTAGGCATCATTTTATTAGAGATCATGTTCAAAACTACAATATCTGTATAGAATTTGTACCAACTAAAGATCAGTTAGCAAAAATTTTCACAAAGCCACTTCTAAAGGATGTAATTTGCAAAATTAGGAGAGAACTAGGCATATTAGATCCATTTGCATAAATTGCATATCACATGATTAAACTGTCTTTAGATGAACGCTACATTTCTATCTTTTAGAATGTTTTTGAAGCATCTCAGTAACTCTGTCTTAGAGTCTTTTCTATACTATAACTTCCTCAAAACTTATGACGTTATTAACTCAGAAATTCTGAAGCACATCAACACATATTAACCTTTTTTATTATGACAAAAAGGGGGAGAAATATTAGAAGAACTTAGTGCACCCATTCAAGGAGGAATATTAGAGTAACTTAGTACACCTATTTAGGGGCAGCCTCACTAAGTTAGTAGAAGAATTGCATATTAAACATACATTTATTAAACATGCATTTAGCTGCTTTAAATTTTTCAATTCCATGTTTTATGAAAGATTCATCACTCCAATGTTTTATCATCATCAAAAAGGGGGAGAATGTTGAGTCTAATCCTCCTACTTAGCTTGATTTTGATGATGAATGTAAGTAAGCAGTTAAGTTTTAATGATGAGCAAACATATGAGTGAAGAGTTAAGGTACTAACTATTTACTTTCCAAGTGATGTAGTGTTAATCTATTAGATTAAATTAAGCAGAGAAATTGTTGAGCTTAAAGCATATATTATTAAGACTTAACAGAAAGAAGATAATTTGAAAAGAATATTCAAGTAAAAATCACTCAAAAGTAAGTCCGAAACAACTCAGAAGTAATGCAGAATGAAGTTTTTGCACTCAAAGGTTTGTCAGTAATAACTTCTAAATACGCTCAGAAGTAACATAGAAGCACTACAAAAGACATTTTTGTAATCAAAAATTCGTTAGTAAGAACTTTTGAATATGCCCAAAAGTTACTCAGAAGAAACTCAAAAGCAATGCAGAATGACATTTCTGTAATCAAAAGTTCAACAAAAAGAACCTCAGAAATAATTCAGAGAAAGCTTATGCCTTTAGAAACAATTTAGAAGCAATATAGAATGACATTCAGAAGTTCATTAAAATTTGAACTTCGAAAAAGCTTTCAAGTTTTAGAATTGTAACAGAAGATCAATAGCGGTGATATTGAATGAACATAAAAGAAGTTTTTGTGCTTAGAAGTTTCTTAGAAGCATAAACGTGACTGGTGAAAGTGTCAGATACCAAAATCAACCTTCAGAAGAACCTAAAATGATTGACTATGCAAAATTTTGTTGTTGCCACTAGCTCAGAAGTTCAATAGAAAAACCTTGGAAGTTCTTTATTTACTGCAGAATGGTAACTAATAGGTAGATGAAGCACAAAAGTTTTGAATACTTATCACAAAATTTCTGTAGATGGACTAAAGAAGAAAACCATAACGAATCATTAAAACCTCTTTTTCAAATGGTTGAAAAGCTACCAAAAATGATCATTGCAGCTAAAATATCTTCCACAACTTATAAAAGTAAGATTCAAATGTTTGAGAAAGAGCTACGAAATAAGAAAAAGTTTACTTATGCATTTACCGAAGTCTTCACAAGATCAGCTCCATTGCGCTACATTCCAATAAGCACTCAAACCAAATCATTTAATAACATTTGGAGTCTAATCTTTATTATTCTTTACTACTATGTTTATTATGTTTTTATCACAACATTTTATACACTCTGCCTATCAAAAGACATTTATTTTTATACACTTTTATTTACTGTTTTCTCATTTGCAAGCAAGGGGCTTTCATCTTATAATGAA
This sequence comes from Pouteria campechiana, assembly GCA_036873735.1. Classification (NCBI taxonomy): domain Eukaryota; kingdom Viridiplantae; phylum Streptophyta; class Magnoliopsida; order Ericales; family Sapotaceae; genus Pouteria; species Pouteria campechiana. The sequence continues at coordinate 5,477 of JAYJMB010068073.1, forward strand.
CAGCAAGTAGGAAAACTTGCTAAAGTTTGTATAAGTTGTTGGTGAGCTTTGAAAACCATCTTGTATAAGTTGTTGGTGAGCTTTGAAAATCATCTTGTATAATTTATTGGTAAGCTTTGAAAACCAATGTCAATAAGTTGTTGATGAGCTGTGAAAACCAACTTATAAGAGTTAGTTAGTGAGCTTGAAAACCAACAAGTGGAGCTGAGCTTAGTAAGAGAAGCTAACTTATAGAAGTGGAGTAAGTACCTAGGTTAAGGGCCAAACTACTATAAAAACCATTGTCTTAGTGTGTTGTGTGATCTTTCCTATTTTATTTTAGCACTATCTTTTTATACTTGGGCAAAATTTTTAAAGGCTCAATTCCCCACACCCCCCTCTTCATGAGCCATCATTAGCTAGGGACCAAAAATATACACTTCACATGATCATAACATAACATGCTAAATCAAAATTTTATCATTCATGAAAAAGAAAGACTTAACACAAGAATGATTCAATCACAAGGTAGTGACTATCCTTCCTTCTAAATCATATGTAATGGCAATCAAAAACTGAGCATAGGTTAATGATCATTAAGAGAGAATTAATCTAGCTCATTCAAATTCATTATTTTTGCATAATTGCTGTTGGATTTTCTTAGCTAAATAGTCAAAAGTGAAGCTCATTGAAGAAATTATACCTAAATTTGAAAAATAATTCTTATAACTGCATGAAAATCTCCAAATACCCCCAAAATTAAACCAAACATTGTCCTCAATGTTAAAAAATAATGCATAGGGGAAAGAAACTTCTTTGTGGGAACATTTTCCCCTCGGATGGTGTAGGAAGGTTGTTGTTGATGGTGTGCACAAATTTTTGAATGAATCATCTACATCAAGAAAAACAACTAAAAATTAAATTGATAAACTAAACTAAACTAATGAGAATGAAAAAAATAATGAAAAATTTTGAAAGTTTGGGTTACCTCTTAAGAAGTGTTTTGTTTATAGTCTCAGCCTGACTATGGCCTTTCATCTTTGTAGTGAATTTTGGCTTCTTGGTGCTCTGGTTCTTTAAATCTTAGCTATTGGCTTGTGGAATTTTTTAGGTGCAGATCATGCAATGGCTAATTTATGTTCCCTCAACACTTGAAGTAATTTTTCTTCTTCTAAACCTTACTTGAGGTTTTGGCAATTTCTTTAGTTCCAAATTAGTTTTGACTTCTTCCATTGATTACTCTTTTTGAAGATTTTCAATAATGTCACTAGATTTCTTAGGTGGTAGTGCATCCAAAGTAGAAAATGCTCAATAAACTCACTAGTACCTATCATATCTTAACTAATGGAATTTTCATTACATTGTTCCAAAGGATCTTGAACACTTTCATTAGTAAAAATAGTCACGACGCTATTATCCAAAACCTCAATCCTTCTGCAATTATTCTTCTCAACTAAACAATCTAAAGCATGGTAAATGTCAAACCTTACCTCATCTTCATTAACCCTCAAGGTTAACTCACCATGCTACACATCAATCAAAGCCCTTTCAGTTGCTAAGAATGGGCTTCCAAAAATCAATGGAACCTCATGATCTTCTTCCATGTTTATAGCAACAAAATAATTGGAAAGATGAATTTATCTACCTTTACCAACATATGTTTTAAAATACCCTAAGGATAAGTCAAAGACCTATTTGCAAATTATAGTGTAATGGCAGTTAGCTTCACCTCTCCCAATCTAAGTTTCTGAAAAATTGATAAAGGCAGCAAATTAATAGATGCACCTAGATCAAACAATGCCTTAAAAGATGAATGTTTTAGTAGAATAAGGAATAGTAAAACTCACTAGATCCTTCAACTTCTATGGAAGCTTTCTTTACAAAATGGCACTACACTCTTTTATCAACTAAACTGTAATATATTTAAGCTTCCTTTTCTTAGACATGATCTCTTTCATGAACTTTGCATACTTTGGCATCTGCTCTAAGGCCTCTGCAAAAGGAATATTAATGTGAATTTTCTTAAAAATTTCAAGAAATTTACTAAATTGCTCATCAATTTTTTTCTTTTGAAAATTTTGAGGAAAAGGAAGTGAAGTTTTCAAAATTGGAGGGTTATCAGGAAATGAAATCCTCCAAGGTTTGTAAACTTTCCTTTTTGGTCCTTCTTTCTTCTCTTCCTCTTTTCCTTATGCGGCATCTTGTTCAATTGCTTCTGAGAAATATTGTGGCTCCTCAAGATTCCTTGGAGATTCCAATTCTCTACCATTCCTTAGTGTTACAGCATTGCATTGCTTCCTTGGATTCTTTTGAATATTGCTTGGAAACACACCTTTGTTAGGATTATTGGTAGAATTCGTAAGTTGACCAATCTGAGTTTCCAAAGACTTGATAGATGCATTCATATTCCACATGTGTGTTTCAATATTGTCAAGTCTTACTTCATTCCTTATAAATCATTAGCGACTTTCTGTTACAAAGGTAATAATAGCAATCATGACATCTTCAAGTGATGGCTTCTTTTCTAGTGGTTGAGATTGAGGTGGAGTTTGAAAACCAGCAGGTGGCTTTATGGCATTCATAAAATTTTCATAAGAAAGATTCTCATGATTTCTCCATCTTGGATAATATTGAGTCAGTAGGTTGTTCACTTATTACACCTCTTTCTTGGGTTGGTTTGCAGCCATGTATGATACAATTGCAGAAGAAGACTCTCCCGAAATTGAAACTCCCTTTGATGTTAACTTTGCTATGGCTAATTGGTGAGTTGGAGATGACATCTATGTAGTGAGAGCTGTGATTGGATCTACTACAAAACAACCAATGACCTTTCTTACCATATTTCTTTCATTGGACCATTGGAAAGTGTTAGATGTCTTGTCTTCCAACAAACAATAAGCATCTACTATGGTTTTTCCCATCATGAACCTCCAGAAGTAGCATCCGCTATTATCCTTGTCTAACCATTCAACCCATTGTAGAATAATTGGATTTGAAGCCAATAAGGAAAACCATGCTAAAGATATCTTCTAATCAGATCTTTGAATCTCTCCTAACATTCATAAAGTGGCTCAAAATCCATCTGTTTAAACTGACATATTTCTCTTCTCAATAGAGTAGATTTTTGTGACACCCCAAGATTTTCAACTAAGGAAAATTTCTTGTAAATATTTCTTTTGGGTATTCATGAGATGACTCGAGGTGAGGATGAATTTTGTAAATTAGATCATTATATAAATGTAAATTGCATATGAAGTTCATTTGTGTATAGTGCACTAAAGTGTATTAGAAAAAGCTACATATGAAAATGGTGTCACTTTTATCAAATTTTTGGCATAGAAGTTGAATGATTTATAAAAAGTGATTAACATTTGAAATTATCTTTCCAACACCATGAATCACATGACTTTGACATTGTATAATGAAGTTATGCCTAATGCACCAAAACTGCTCTTGGTGAATAATTAAGAACAAAAATGACGGGATTAACTTGACAATTTTGAAATTTTGTGTATTATTTATGCAAAATAATTTTGAAAATTTGTATGGAAGACTCATTAAGACAAATATATGTGCATAATGGGGAATCTATAAAGGGTTCATTTCTCTGTTATTTGACACTTGAGGCTTAATTATCAAGTGGGTGAGAAATGGTCCATAATTTGATTAAGCTTAATATCATTATTAAATAGCTTTAATCTCTAATTATTGAAGGGAATTAATTAGAAAAATTATGAAATTATGTAAGAATGATTAGATGACACTTTAATTTTATTTTTGAAGGCATTAATTGGTAGAATAATGGAAATTTGGGGTTGCATGTATCAAACATGACTGTGTACCATTGGAACACCATAGAGGGAGAGGGATAAAATGCTCCATCACCTATCCACTCTCTGAATTTGTTCCTCCTCCTCCCTGCACCCAACCTCCATGGAAACCCATAAATGCTCCATTTCTCATCAGAATTAAGCATGGAAATTGCCCTCTTTCATGTGAAACTACACCCACACAAAAAATTCCTAAAAGCCCCCTTTAATTAGACATGAATAAGTAAGAGAAAGACCTATTTTTTCTCCCAAAAACCCATTTTATAGTAGCCAATGGAAAGAAGCTTAAGGAATGTTTGTTTTGTACTAGAAGCAACCCAAAATTTTTGTGGTAAGTGTTGTTTGCAACAATTTTCACAAATTCTGTTTTGTTAGGGTTAAGATACAAAATGGGGAGGGGGGGGGGGGTGCAAAGTTGCATGATTATTGCTAGGTTTGTAGGGGAAATTCTTAAGATGTTAATTTCAAGGAGATTATGGTAAATAGTTGTATGATAAAGCTAAAAATTCATAAATAATGTTGTTGGGCTACAATTTAATGCTTTTTGGACCTTAATCAATTCATTAATGAAGTTTGGGATGTTAATTAGGATAAATACTCATTATTGTACACGCTACATCTTGCTGAAAAATGATAACTTAAATGATTCATATCATTTATTTGATAAAATTCTTCTATGAGAAACAAATTCATGGCTAATGAAGTGGGATGAGAAATTAATTCATTTTGGGGTGTAAGTGACTTATTAATAAAGCTAATTTAGTGTTAAATATACCAAATATGAGTTGTATGATATTGAGAATGGAAGCAATCTATTGCTCTATTGCTGAAAATCATAATTGAAATCATGAATGTTAGGTGGTCGATGAAATGTTTCTATGTGGAACAAAGGAAAAGAAAATTATTTGTTTAAAGTCTCTAATTAGCCATTAGATTAAGCTTAAAATAGAGTATAACATGCACTTCAAGCTTGAGCAAAGATACGTTAAATTTTGGGCAGCCATAGTGGTGCATTAGCATGCCAATTATTCACTTAACATGCATTGACATGCATTGGAAAAATCTCCCCTAAATGGGAAGCTATATGAACAGATTATGATGTCTATGAATGAGGTTTAGTTGACTGGAATTGGTGATTGAAATGAAAGTTGAAAATAGTTGGATTTAGGACTTAAAATCATGACAATCTTCATGTTAAAATGAAGCTTAAGGACCCTTCGTTGGGTACCTTAAATGAATAGCAAAGCTGAAATTTTTTAACTATTGTAAACAAATATTAAAGCTGAAATTTTTTAACTATTTTTAGTCATGTTGGTAATGACTAGATGGGATAGTGGATATCCCATGTTTTGTAATCGGACATGTGTGAATAAATTGTGGATATTAGATATCCCATGATTATGCATGAAATGGTATTGATATGACTATGAGAATTTCATGGGATCTTGAATGCCCCATGATTATATTAATGTGCATTTCATTTTGCATGTGTGCACTACATGGGTGAATTAATGGATATAGTATGTATCCCTAGATATTTTTCTGGCTATACTAATGGTGATAGTGGATATCTCCTAGTCTACTAGTATTTTAGATGCATGACAATGATAGGAAAGAAAGTATTCCATACATAGATGAATGAATGTGTGTATAGATGGGGGTAATGGGCAACCTAGTATCCTTCTTATGTGAATGTGTAGGTGGATGGGATAAAGCATGTCCCATGTCTTGTGTGCAATGATGATGACTGTAAATAAATAAAAATGCCTAGTGATAAGGCAATATATATAAGGGTTGATTTTGAGCATGAGTTAACATGGGGTTGTGAGAGCCTAAAGTATGCAATTGTTTGATCATGACCATAATTGAATTGTTAGGATACTTAGCATGTCATGGACATGCAAAGGTTGTTACATTAAATTATATTCTTCATGATTCGTTTGATGATATTTTTACCGATTTTCCTACTTACTGAGTTTTCCTAGACTCATGACTTCATATTTTATTTTTTTAGTTGACAGGTTTGACAATGGAGCCCAACTATGGTTTGGAGCTTGTGAACAAGAATTGAAAATATTTTCATTATGGTATGATAAATTGGGATTGGAATCCCTTCATGTATATGTATTTGGAAATTTAATTAGAGTTATGTAATGTATATTTGATATTTGAGAAGATTAGAATGATGTATATTTTATAGTACTGGTATGTCATAGTGATAATCATTAAGTTATTAAGAATGGATTTTTTATTAGACTAGTTATGTTTATTGCCATCACAATGTGACTACAGTCGTAGGCAACTGTGGTTGTATTTTGGGTGTGTATTTTATGATTTATGTCATTGCTTTAAATTATTGAAATTATATTTTTAGGTGATATTTGATTGCATAGGTTTAGATCATAATATTTCAGGGTAGACTCTTATTCACTGCAAATTGTACCGCAAGACTCTTATTCATTGCAAATTGTACCGCAAATGCACGACGTCAAGTTTTATAGTATAGTAGTAAGAAAGTATCGTCTCCACAGAGATTGTATATTCCAATTGATCACTATCTATTGTAGTGAATAATCTTGTTTTATTTAGAAAAAAAAGTGATTTGAATTTAATTAAAAAGTAGAAATAAATAGGCTTTTGAATTGAATATTTCAAGAGAAAGAAGCTCTAGAGGATCGGCTTCACTTTTGCTTTATCATAGTGCTCTTAACTCATTATACATTGATCATTCTGTAAGTTTATAAATAAAGAATGCTAATTCACTTGACTCCCTCTCCCAAGTGCCAAGCTAAGTATCTACTCTCTATATTCCAATTTCAATATCCCTATAAAAATTAGAGGTAGATAATGCATTGCACTCTATGATTCTTTTGAATGATTTCATAGAACCTAGAAGCTCTCACGAGTCATCTAGAATCCCGTGTTATGATGCCTAGATTGTATTCAAGATTACCTCTCCCGAGTATCAAATCTTGAATATGTATTCATTCAATAAATGGATAACAAAATGAAATCATTAAAAGCAAAGCACCACAAATAAACCGTTAGGAAATTTCAATCATATAACTCATTAATCACACTATAATGTCAGCACAAGATCCATCTCTCCTCTAGAAGGAGGAGTTTAGCTACTCATAATGAAATAAGAATTTATTCATATATCATTATCAAAATTTGGATTCCAACTTTAATCCAAGTTACAAATGATAAACAAGATGAAAAACACCAAAGAAACAAGGATTGAAGTGATAGCAAACTCTTCCCGATGATGCTTGGCTTGGTTTGTAGCTTGAAGCTTCTTCCTTTCCAAAAGCCTCTCCAAGAATCTTTAAAAATGTCTACTCAACTCTCTAAGATGTGATCTAGGGTGACTTCTCTTTGCTTTTACACTTCTTCTCTTGAAAATTTGTCATTTTGTAACATTTCCAAGCAATTTTAAAAAATCCATCATCGTTCCCAAGCAATCTTAGAAAATTCAGAATCGTATCTCAAGCTTCAATGTTGTAGCATCAAAAATGGATGCTATAGCATAAAAATGCACTTTACCTTGATTTTGGATGGATGTCGCAGCACCAAAATGGGCACTGTGGCATCAATGTTGCTGGAAACATCACCTTTCCTTTGGTATGGAAGAATGCTGTGGCATCAAGGTTGCTGGACATTGGTGTCTTTCCTTAATCTGGATGGATGTTGTGGTACCATAACTACTTGAAGGATGGATTTTGCCTTAAGCCTTTATGGATGTTGTGGCACCATAAAATGATGTTGCAACATCAAAGTTGCTGGAAAGAGGGGTTTTTCCTTAAGCCTATATGGATGCTGCAGCATCAAAAGTGATGCTACGACATCTAATTTACTGCCTTTAGAACTTCTACACTGCAACACATAAAGTGATGTTGTGGCATCATGTTGTTGGACTTCACTTTCTCCCATTTACAATAACTTGTTCACCATTCTAATTTGTTCACTTTGCTCCTTTTTTTCACTAATGTTTTGTGTGCATTTGTACTCTTTTGTGCATTCATGTGCCTACCATCAAATGTAAACATATAAACTATAGATACATGTAGAAAAACTCAAGAACATATCAAAATTTGGCTAATTTAGATACAATATAAGTGAATATAATTTACTTATCAACGCTGCTAAATTTTTGGCAGAAGATTTCCCTCAATACAAGTCTCAGATATTTTGGCTCATGAGGGGATACACTTAAGGCCTAGATGATACTAATATGAAATGACTAGGATAGTGTTATGATTGCACAAATATGATTTTATTATACATTCCATTGGTTGTATATATTTATTATGATCAGAGCAGTGCAATGGAAGCATGGCGGTGTCCATATGTTTACCATATTTGAAAGTTGAATATTATTTCTTATAGGGTATGCGAAATTGAAATAATGAAACTATGATGTTTCATGAATAGGTATTGGAAATAGGATTCAGGTTTGGTTGGTTAATTGGTTTGTGATGGAATCCTTGGATTCATTGGGTTAATATGGTTGTGTGAACCCTTGTTAGTTATTTGATTGATTGACTAGGCATTCTGTGTTATGGTATAAGTTCCAGATGTTTATCTGCGTAAATGGCCCCGTTATGTTATGTATTTACCTGAGAAATGAACGAATTTTGTGCTGAATTGTATGCAATGAACTTTGAGTATCACTTGGTGGATTTTATGGATGTGATTGATCATTGTAAATGATGGCAATGAATTGGATTCACTGAATTGTATGCCCAGGTGTTACTGATTGAATGAATTGTTATATGTATCATGATTAAGATCAATGGATTGGTATATTCATGTGTGTTGATTGCCATTAGATTCTATTATGGTGGAACTGAGTTGTTTTGATAGATAATGTATTCTTCCATATGATTGACATTGAAATGGTTGTTATGAGCTTGAGCTGCTTTGATTGATGAATTGGTTGAAGAAATTTTGTACATGTAGGATGTGCGTTTATGTATGTATGAATTCATGTGACATGATATATGCGATGACTGGGGGATGTGGTGGTTTGACGCCGGGTATGGTGATGTATGGTGTGATAAGCTGTTAGGAGTGTGATGGAAGCCCACCGAAAAATCCATTAGATGTTATGATCATGTCTATATGCTACAGATGTGGTAGAGGCTAGGAGGGGGAGTGGCGGCCTTACCACTGACACGATAAGCATCCATGGGGTGCCTCCATGCCATGGTGGGGGCGTGGTTGTAGCAACCGATACGCCTTGGTGGTGGCAGAGATGTTTTGGTTGGCCTAGATATGATGGGGCTTGGCTTGTGTAGCTTAGATAGCCTGATATGACCTGACACCCACAAAGTTTGGTGGCATAGATGGCCTGTTATTGAGACTCATGGTTGGCATGGAGGCCTAGAGGGACTAGATTAGGTATGGATGGCACAAGATTAACATGACTTGAATTGCAGTTTGAGGCTGTATAGCCTGGATTGTGAGACAGTATGCATCATGAGCATGATATGGATGTTGCATAGTCATTATCATACACTATTGCATTGGTATTGGTATAAATTGTTATGTAACATGTTATGGAACTACTGTACTGTATATTTACTGAGATTATATCGAATGATACCATGTGTGATTAGAGGATGCCTTCTAAGAAGGCAGCGTATAAAATGGATTGTAAGCATGAGTTGTATGGGGTTCTATGAGCCACATTATGAGTTTATTTGGATGACGTGAGCATCTAATATGCAGCACATGTACCATGGTATGTGCTAGTATGCATCTATTTATGTATGATTGTGTGCTAAGAAATTGATATATGATTCCCATGTTAGGTGATTATAAAGGCATGGTGTAACACCTGTGGTGTTGGAATTTGGGAAAAAAATTTGCATTTCACTAAAATGAAGAATTGAGGTGATACACAGTGTTTTATAAAGAAATTTGTTATGGCAAACTGAATTGGATAAATAGAATGACGTCATTCGTAGTTTTGAGTGAAAAAGAACCTAATTGGTGAATTTGAGTAAATTCATGCATATGACTCGAATAACTAATGAAGCATGTTTATTACGTGAAATGTGCCATGTATCAGGTCTTGAATTGAACTTTAGAGATGTTCTTTCAATTTTGAACCATTGAGTTGAATATTCTGTAAAAAGAAATCAATAGGTGAATTTTATCAAATTATGAAAAATTTAATGGATGATTAACCATATATGATGGTTGTGGCGATTGAAATTTGCTCATGCGAGTATGAGGTGATTTTGGTTTTGAGACTTCACTTAATGCATTATTGTAAACTATAGAAGGATAATGAGAAGAAAAAGAACTAAAATGGTGAAATTGAGCAAAGGCACAATTATGATCTATACAAATGACCTAATATGATTACCATAGGTACTGTGATGTGTGGGGAATCTTTGTTTAAGATCTGGGTGTAATTTGGAATGGAATTGGAATGTGGAGTCATTTATAGCAGAAAATTCAGAGAAAATTTGGTTAAAAAGAACTAAAATAGTGAATTTGGGAAAAAGCATATTTATTATCAATATGAATGGCCTAAGATAGTTATTATGTGTATTGTAATGTGTGTGAAATATTAGTTTGAGTTTTGGATGTATTTTGGAATGAAAATGGCCTATGGAGTTATTTATGACAAAAAAAGGTTGGTAAAAACAACTGAATAGGTAATTTTTTATAATTGACCTCAAATAAGGTAGTGAATGGTATGTACAAGTCTCAATTCATGTATGTGATATGCGGGAAGTGATTATTGGGAAATGTTTTATGTAAAAAGGGGGCTATGGTGATTTTTCATAAGCGTAAATGTTGAATTTGAAAAAAGGTTCATTATGATTGCTTGTTGACATGTATAATGGACTATTTTGAAAACTTGTTCAAAATAAAAGTTGTATATCATGAAATTATCTATCTAATGGAAGAAAAACACTCAATTTTGATGCCATATGAGGAAGTTATGACTAATACACCAAAACTGTTCCAAATGACAAAAAATAACAAGATGAGTGAGATAGGTCAAATTTATTGAACTTTTTGACATATTTGGGGGATGATGTTGAAAACATTGTTACATAATAGTTGTGGCTCTTGAAGTTAGCTTTCCAATTCCTCAAAAATCATATCCTTTGGACATCATATGAAAAATTTCTAATTAAAATACTATCACTATGTCAGATAGAAAGAGCTTGCTGTGGCAAGCCTCCAGAAAAATGGATTTTTGGGCAGATTTTTCCATGCCGCGGCGTGGGTCATTGTTTTATGTGAGACGAAGACTTTTTCAGCCATTTTTATTCCCATTTCTTCTCTGTTCTATTCCATTCTTTCTCCCCTTTTGCCCTAGCCCCATTATACTTGATTTCTAGCCATTTAAGCTAGAAAATCATCTTTCCTACCTAGATGAACTTGTGATTTTCATTTAAACCAAAATTTCACCCGTTCAAACCATGGAAAATGGAAGAAAATAGAAGAAACATTGAATTTCCACCAAATGGAAGGAGCCATATGGAGTTGGGATTTTTAGGGTTTTTGGAAATGATAAAATTTTGGGCTTAAATTGATATATGTGCTTATAAATTCATAAGGAAATGAGTTAATGCAATAATTATGATGATTTGGAATGTGAAATTGCTAAAATTGCTAAGCTAAGGCTTTTGTGAATAGTGGAAATTGGGGATTTCCTAATTTTTGTTAAATTAATCATGGGGTAAATGATTAATGACATGATTTATATGTTTTAGAATATGTATGGAGTGGTTTGGACTAGTGGAATCGAGTTTTGGGGTATGCCCTAGTTAGGGTTTAAAGATAATTTTTGTGAATGGGCCATGTAAAGCATGAATTGATTAGATTAAAAGTTTAAATGAGTTGTTTACAAGATGTTTAAATATTAATCATGTAAGATACTAGATAAATATGTCAAGAAAAGAGAATTCTTGTGATAATTGTGGAGAAACCCTAGTTTAATTGACGTTTATCACACATTTAATGATCATAGCTTGAAATTGGCTCTGAAAGAAATGTTAATATGATGTGTTGAGTACATAATTACAAATGGTTAAGTAATAAGATTGTTACCCTATATAGGATGATCTACGAAGGATGAAAAGACAAAGCTGGAGAAAAGTAGTTGGAGCTAAAGGCCTAAGGTAAGTAAACATACTTCTTTGATTAATATGAGGATGAATATCCCATTTATTTGTTTTTGGGAATGTGTGATAATGTGTATCCCATATTTGATTAAGATTGATCTTATTTGGTTGTGAAGGATAGTGAGTATCCCTTAGATTGAAATTATCAATGTTTTTAGTGTGACATTAATATTTGGTTGTTGGGGTTATGACATAGCCCAATGTATGTGTCATTATTCTTGTTTATGGATATCTGTCGAAAGGGATGAATTATCCCATTGAAATATGTGTAAATTGTGAAATTCGATAATTGTGATGATGAAGATGGAATGTTTGAGATATAGCAATATTGAGCATGAACTGAATCTGTTTTGGAAATGAATATAATGCATCTTGATTATTGATTATGTTTTGTTATTAAATGTGTACTTACCGAGTTGCCCGGACTCACACCTTCTTATTTTATTTTTTTATTTGACAAATCAGGTAAAGAATCCCAACTGAGGCTTGGGACTGGTGAGCTAGCTTTGAAGACATTATTCTTATGATAGAATAATTTGGATTTGTAATTTATTTGGATTGTATAATTGTAGTTAGATGATTGCCATTGATGTATAATTGAATGATATGTCATAATAAAGTATTTGTATTTATAGATAAATTGTATGTTAGCTTAGTGGATCTATTGCCATTATGATTCACATTCAATCTTGGGCTAGGGAATGTGGGTGTATGTTTAGAATTTATATTATTGCTTTACGTTAGGTTATATATGACTATGCAGGTTTGGATAACCCCATCTTTAGGGGAGATTCCATCTACTTTTTGTTAAAAATTTCGCCAATTAGAAAATGGGACTCGAGTACCCCACCCTAAAAGTGGGCAAATTTAGGTGAAATACAGTGCAAAAAGGTAAGTTGCTCCTCGGAAGGCAGGGCATGACACATTGGTAGATATAATAATGTAAACTTTGTTTTTGCCCTTTAATCACCTTAGATGAGGAATTTTGTAGGTGTTATTATTAGTAAAAGAAAACATTTCTTGAATGACAAAGTCATATGGTCAGAAAGACACAACATGCATCATGTATTATGTGTAAATCTGCATATTGTGAAATAGTCCGAATGAGTGGATTTGCAAACTTGAGAGAATGATAAGAACCAAATGATATTTAAAGTTTTGAGGACAAAACTCTTTGTAAAGAGGGTTGAATGTAACGCCTTGGGATTTTCAAGTGAGGAAAAATCTTTGTAAATATTTCTTTTGGGTATTCATGAGATGACTTGAGGTGAGGATGGAATTTTTTATAAATTAGATCATTACATATATGTAAACTGCATATGAAGTTAATTTGTGTATTGGTCACCAAACTATATTAAAAAGACGTCAAATATGAAAATGTTGTCACTTGTATCCATTTTATGGTATAGAAGTTGAATGATTTATAAATAGTGATCAACATTAAATTTGTAGCTCTTTAAAATATCTTTCCAACGCATCATGAATCACATGATTTTGTATGAGGAAGTTATGCCTAATGCACCAAAATTGCTCTTGGTGGATAATTAAGGGGAAAAAATGATGGGATTAACTTGATAATTTTAAAATTTTGTGTATTATTTATGCGAAATAATTTTAGAGATTTTTATGGAAGACCCATTGAGATAAATATATGTGAATAATGAGGCATTTGCAAAGCTTTCATTTCTTGTTATATCACACTTGAGGCTTAATTATCAAGTGAGTGAGAAATGGTTCATAATTTGATTAAGGCTTGATATCATGATTAAATGGCTTTAATCTCTAATTATTGGAGGGGATTAATTAGAAAATTTATGAAATTATGTAAGGATGATTTGATGACACTTTTACTTTTGAAGGATTAAATGGTAGAATAATGGAAATTTGGGGTTGCAAGTATTGGACAAGGTTGTGTACTGCTAGAACACCATAGAGGGAGAGGGATAAAATTTTAAAATAAATGTATGGTTTCAATGACAAATAAAACCTGATTAAACATTATGTACTAATGGTGGTTTCCAAGCTTTTAGTATGTAGAATTAAGTTATAAATCTGATGGACAAATGAACACAGAGAAGATATTCCAAGACATCAATCTGTCTGACCGAAAAGACATGGACTAATGCAGAAGCAAAAGACAAAGTAACGCTATAGACAAAGCATAAATGAAAAGGAATCAACCAAGCTTCCATTCATCTATCAAAGTGGAGATTGTATTTGATCAATGCAAAAAAGCATGCAAAACAACAGACTTCGTCTATCATAAGTGAGCCAATGATTGTCTGTTATAAACAGACGAGGTAGAGAAGTGAAAGTTGTCTGGTAGAGTAGAGAAGTTTGTTAGAGTAGTGGCACTTTTCTGTACATCTAAGTTCAATAGACAACCCAAAAGACAAAATGGTGAAGAAAATTCATTTGCGCTTGAATGATTAGTTTGTTACTTATTATAGATAACCCATTAGATGAAGTAATGAAGAAAACCCATCTATACTCCAACAATCTGTTTGTTACTTATAAAAGACAACTCAATAGAAAAAGTGTTGAAGAAACAAGTCATCCATTCCTCTATAGTTCAACAGACAATCCATAAGACAAAGCACTAGAAAGGATAATTCGTGTACAATCTATTTGTTACTTACAACAGATGATGTGATGAAATGACATCTTCACAATTCATCAAAAGGCATAATGAGAAGATGAAGGAACTTTGTCTGATGAACAATTGGATAGATACTTCATCTATCATAAGTAAGAGATGAATAATGAACAAATTGAAATGTTGGTCTCCATTCAGCTTTAATGATGACCTTTCTATATTAATGAAAGAATCAGTCATTGCAGCAACACCTCGACTAATGGTTATTAAGAATCTAGAAATCATCTTCTCCTAGGTCAACACTATAAGCATTTCAGTAGATGAGGATTAAGCAGAAGTCAGAGAATTCAAATACGCTAATCAGAATGGTCTTTTGTCATTAATGGAGTTCACCTACCACCAACAGCTGGAATTCAAAGAAGTTATAAGTGAAGCCTCATTGAAACAAGAAGACTAACCAAGCATCAAGGAAGTTATTCAAAAATCCTCTTGAGAGCATTTACTAATCTGAGCCAAAACCTTTTGCTATCTTTCAAGAGTCAAGAGCCTTGCATTCAAATCTTCCTCAACTTTCTTTGAAGGCTCCCAACCAGCTTTTGGGAAGATCATTTACTTCTGCATTCAATCTTCATAAACCTTCCCCTATGCTTGTTGGGAAATACCTATGCTTCAACTTTTGATATTCATTCATTGTAAATTCCTTGAACAAGTGGTTGAGACTAGACTCAAGAAGAGATGTGACTATCAAGTGCAGACAAGAGCTATTTATTCATGCGCCCTAGAGCTAGAATCTAGAAGAGTGTTGGGAGCACTGTGATTATGCCCCCTAGAGCTAAAATCTAGAAAGTGTTGGGAGCACTATGTTTATGCCCCCTAGAGCTGAAATCTAGAAGAGTGCTGGGAGCATTATTGTATTTCTACTATTAGGAATAGTGCAAATCCAAGACACTAAGAAGAAAGTGTTCTTAGAAGAGTGGAGTAGAGTGTTTACTCAAACAATTATAAAAATTCTTGTGTCTTATTTATGTGTGCATTAGTTGATTGAGTGATTAATGGCTAGAAGGATGATTAATCCTAAAGAGGTTGAGCAATTTTTTTAAGTACCCAATTTACCCCTGCCTTCTTGAATTTTTGCCTGATCTTCGAAACCAACAAGTGGTATCGGTGTAAACTATATAAACATTTATAGTGAGCAAGCCCATCATCTTCTTTACAGATGTTTGCCAATGTGTAATCGTCTACCCGGCCACCCCTATTTGATAGAACCAACTTTGCTTATTGGAATTGAGGATTAAGTAATTCATTATAGCCAAGGATATAGAGTCTTGGAAGGCTATTAAATTTGGAATCACTCTTCCCACTACTGAAGTAGATGCATGGATGAAAGAGGAAGCCATCTTTGTCCAAAATAATACAAAGGCTATGAACTCCTTATTTTGTGGACTATCTTCATCTATTTTGATAGAGTATTCTCTTGCACTACCACAAAAGGTATTTGGGATAAATTAGTATCTATATATGATGGATCCTCACAAGTCAAAGGAACTAGAAGAAATATGTTGATAGGAAAACTAGAAAATTTTAAGATGAAAGACAGAGAAAGTATATCAGAAATGTATTCTCATTTTTTTAAAGTTACTAACACTTTGAAAGGATTAGAAAAAGAAGTCATAAATTCTAAATAGGTAATGAAGATACTAAGGGCGCTACCAGAATCATGGAAGCAAAAGATCACAACAATAGAGGAAGCAAAGGACCTGAACACTCTTTTAGTGGACAATCTCATCAGCTCACTAGTGTCACATGAGTTGATAAAAAATAAGAGAGAGGAGACAACAAAGCCAAAGAAAAATATTACTCTCAAAGTGACCAGAGAGAACAATAGTGATCCAACATAAAAATCAAAAGATGATATGGCCATGTTAGTCAGAAACTTCAGAAAGTTTGCAAGAAGTAGCAGAGGCAACACCTCAAGGAGATAACCTAGACAATAGAAGAAAATGACTGAAAGAAAGAAGGATCTCTTGACATGTTATAGATGTGGAGGGATTGGAAAATGTCTCCTAAGTGTGCTAATGAAGAAAAAGTAAATATGAACAAGAAGGATGAAAGAAAAGAAAAAAACACTTCAAGAAGTCTTCAAGAAACTAAGTGAATGATGAAGACTCATCAGGGACAAGCTCAAGTGATAAAGGTGATAATAAAGTTGGACACCTCACAAGAATATGCTGCATGACCTAGATGAAGAACAAATCAATAGATCAAATTACCATCAAAGAGTGATGCACAACGAAGCTAGAGATAGAGGTGAACTCTTACTACTTTATAGTTTTGACTTTTCAAGCTCAAATAGCACCTATGTTAAAAGCAAAAAGTTTGACAAGTTATAACAATCATACAACTCTTTCTTTAGTAAGTTTGAATCACTTGGCTAGAAACTTACTCAAAACAAAAGACACTTTGATACAACTATTAAAGAAAATTTTGTACTGGTAGAAAGAAATTTATCTCTACTAAAAGAGGTTGGAAATTTGAAGAGGGAGATAGAGATATTAAATAGTATGTTGAGTAAATTCTCCAATCCAGGAAAATCTTTGCCCAAGTTCATGAGAATGACCAGTCAAACTAGCAAAAAGGGGCTTGATTAGGAACAGTCAAATGATGAAAACTCACAAAAATTTGCTGGGTGGTCCAAGGGAGTGAACCTAGTAGAAGAAAGGGAAACCTGTCCAAACATTAAAAGGTTCACAGGTTATCCCTAGGTAAAGAAACCAATGGAATATAATGCACCTAGCAAAGTTCCAAATACTTGTTATTTCTATAGCAAAATTGGACATAACGCATATGATTGTTATGCCAAAAAGATGCAAGCAAAAGGTGCAAAGATGAGATGGAAATGCAAGGATTATGCATAAACTTCTTGCACACACAATTCCATTAACACCGTCAAACCCAATGCTTGAGTACCAAAGAGGTAAGAAGAAAAACTTGCTTTGAATACAGGTAAGTCTCAAAGCTATGTCTAGCAATGCCTGGTTCATTGATAGTGACTGCTCGAGATATATGACTGGGAATAAGAAGTTGTTCAAAGAATTGAAATAAATAAATGGAGGAATAGTTGCATTTTGCAACAATGACAAAGGCCTCATCAAAGTGATAGGAAAAATTTATGGTTTATTCAATACATACATAGAGGATGTATTATTTGTAGAAGGACTCAAGCACAATTTGCTAAGTATTAGTCAATTATATAATAAGGGTCACAAAGTTGTGTTTGAAACATCTACATATAATATATTCAGTATAGACAATGATCTACTATTCAGCAGAATAAGGTATGGAAATATTTATCTAGTACAACTAGATGATATTGTTGGAAAAGCTTAATTGCGGTCAAAGATGATCCATGGGTTTGGCATAAAAGGATTAGACATACTAACATGTCAAACATCAGATCATTAATGAAAAATGATCTCATGATTGGTTTACCTGTAACACCTCTCACCCCCACCCTAAGCATTTTCACCTCACACTATCGAGGCCAATACAAGATGCTAAGATTTTCCTATTAAATTCCCTTCTCTATGCAAATTTTGCCAAAAATTTAGTAGAATTTACCCTAAATTCTTAGGATCTACACTTGGAATACATGAATTTAATATATAAAAAAACTAAATTTAACTATCTTAAGATAATTAAATTTAACAACAACTCAAACCCATACCCACAACTCTATCCCAAGACCGAAATTGATCATGATGGCAATCACATAGCTACATTCAAAATTCTATCACTATGACATGCCATTACATTTTATTTACATCATTTGGAATAAAATACAATCATACATAATTACATAACGGGATTCCAATCCCAACATTCTAGTGTACTATTAAAATATCTTCTACTCTTGCTCGCTAAACCCAACCCACAGTTGAAATTCTTTACCTATCCTGTTAGCTAAAAAAATTAAATAAGAAGGCGTGAGTATGGGCAACTTAGTAAGTAGGCAAAATAGAAAATAATAAGAAATTATAATGAATCAAAACCACATGTTCTAAACCAGAACATGATAAAACCCATGATAGTGCAATCACATGATAAAAACAAAACCATGAGGCTCACAGCCTCAACCATCCAACATACAGTCTACGCCCTTCAGGCGTATTCACACTTCACATCTCAAGCCACTGTGGGCTCATCATACTATAATACATGCCTTGTAGGCACCACATATTGAAGCAGTAAATAATATTTTAATTGTGTCATCAAGACACTTCACATTTTAACAATGTCATACAAGAATAACCTTATGACTATGCCATTCAAGCACAACATAACCTCATTATATCACATACGACATTCTAGAATGCTTACCATTCTATTACCACATACAGTTATATACGTATTCTATTATCACCTAGCCATAGGATATCTCCTATCGTATCTACCATACCTTCCTTCATAAATCATAAAAGAATTTATCATGGAATAATCTTTATACCCATCTATCATAATCCAATATACATAACCATGGAATGTTTCTCATTCCATTTCTATACACATTCATATTAGATAATGTATCTCATGGGATACATCCATCCCATCCATTCTATTCAATACAAACCTAGGATATTCCCTATCCCTTTCAC
>JAYJMB010068084.1:0-24681 GCA_036873735.1 Pouteria campechiana
GAAAGTGATTTATTAGTACCTTGATTCTTCACTCACTTGTTTGTTCATTATCAAAACTAAGTTATTTAATCTCATTCGTCATCAAAATCAATCTTAGTAAAAGGATTAGACTTATTAGAAATGACAAGGAAGAGATAAGGAAGATGTGCAAGCAAGAAAGGCAGTGTTTCCAATAGTTGACCCACCAGTCTATTAAAAAGCACCCCCACCTTATGACCCTCTAGTTCCTTTTTTAGGAAGGTTGAAGTAGAGTAAATTCAATATCATTTTCTGATATTTACAAGATTCTTTCTAAAGTGAACGTAAACTTGCCTTTGCTTGACATGATTAAAAATATGCCTGCTTATGCTAACTTTTATAAGGAACTAAGCGCAAGGAAGCATAAGTATGAGCCTTATGAGAAAGTAATTATTTTAGACGCAGCCAATGCAGTGTTGCAAACAAATCTACCCTCAAAACTAAAGGATCTAGGTAGTTTTAATATCTCAATTACTATTGGAGGAATAAATAGGGTAAAAGCAATACTAGATCTAGGAGCAAGCATAAATTTGATGCCTTATTCTATTTATGTACATCTTAGTTTGGGAGAATTAAAACCCACTACAATGTCTCTTCAGCTTACAGATAGATCAATGAAATATCCTAGAGGCATTGTAGAGGATATTCTTGTGCAGATAGATAAATTGATTGTTCCAGCTGATTTTGTGGTGCTTAATATGGAGAGGCAAATGATTCCAGAAAAAGAAGTACCCATTCTTCTAGGACACTCATTCATGGCTACAACTAAGATAATCATTGATGTACAAAACAAAAAGCTAAAAATGACTATCTTAGATGAGACAGTGGAATTTTCTGTTTACATTTCCCTTTCACTGCTAGTTGATCGTAGTGGCTATTTTGAAGTTGATGATTTAGACTCACTTATTCTATCTACTTTTGTGCAATAGGAAGCAAATGATAAATTGGAATTGGTGCTCACTGTGGATGGATTGGTGGAGGATAAAGAAGCAATGTAATTGAAGAAAACACTTGACAGTACAAAGCAAGTGGAACTTGAGGAAACACACCAAGAAGAGCTTAAACAAGCCAACCCAGAAGTGGAACATGCAAAAGTCATGCCACCATCATTATATTTGAAGCAATTTCCTAAGAGTTTGAAATATATATTTCTTGGTAAAAACAACTCTTTTCTAGTTATTATTGCTTCTGACTTGTCTATGGATGAGGAATGTAGGTTATTGACAGTGTTGAGAGAGCACAAGGAGGCTATAGGTTGGACCTTAGCAAATATCACGGGATTAGCCCTACTGTGTGCATGCATAAAATACTTTTAGAAGAGGATGCAAAGCCTTTTAGATATGTGCAGAGGAGATTGAACCCACACATGAAGGAGGCTATTAGAGCTAAGGTTATCAAACTATTGGATGTAGGTATTATTTACCCAATCTTTGATAGCAAATGGATAAGTCCAATACATGTTGTGCCAAAGAAATCTAGTCTCTGTATAGTTAAAATGATAATGATGAATTAGTGCCCATGAGAATGACTATAGGGTGGCGAATTTGCATTGATTATAGGAAGCCCAATGCACCCACAAGAAAGGACCATTTTTCTCTCTCATTCATTAATCAAACGCTTGAAAGATTAGCAGGTCATACTTACTATTATTTTCTGGATGATTTTTCATGTTACAATTAGGTTTCCATTGCTCCAAAAGACTAGGAAAAGACTACTTTCACTTGCCCCTTTGGTACATTTGCCTATCAGAGGATGCCTTTCAGTTTGTGTAATGCTCCTGT
This sequence comes from Pouteria campechiana, assembly GCA_036873735.1. Lineage (NCBI taxonomy): Eukaryota > Viridiplantae > Streptophyta > Magnoliopsida > Ericales > Sapotaceae > Pouteria > Pouteria campechiana. The sequence goes on from JAYJMB010068084.1 coordinate 1,800, forward strand.
AACCTTTCAAAGGTGTATGATGTCCATTTTTTATGACATGATTGAAAGGTTCATTGAGGTGTTTATGAATGATTTTTCTATTTTTGGAGATTGATTTGATGACTTCCTTAATAACTTGAGATTGGTACTTAAAAGATGCATTGAGATGAATTTGACATTGAGTTGGGAGAAGTGTTATTTCTTAGTCAAACAAGGAATTGCATTAGGCCACATTGTTTTTAGTAAAGGCGTTGAAGTGGACAAGGCAAAAATTTAATTGATTGCCAAATTACCTCCCCCAAATTCAGTTAAGGGAATTAGGTGTTGTCTTGGCCATGTAGGATTTTATAGACACTTTATAAAGGATTTCTGAAAAATCTCTAGACCACTTTGTAACCTTTTAGCTAAGGATGTTATCTTTTGTTTTGATGAGGAAAGTCTTGTTGCATTCAATACCTTGAAAGAAAAATTAATATCAACCCTAATTTTAGTAGTGCCTAATTGGTCCATTCCTTTTGAACTCATGTGTGATGCATCAGATTTTGCTATAGGAGCTGTTTTAGGACAAAGAGTAGACAAATTACCTCATGTAATTCATTATGTAAGTAGAACTTTAAATGAAGCACAATTGAACTATTTCACTACTGAAAAAGAATTACTTGCAATTGTGTTTGCTTTGGAAAAATTTTGTTCTTATTTGATTGGCTCAAAGGTAATTGTCTATTATAATCATGCTGCATTGAGATACTTGCTCACAAAAAATAGATGCTAAGCCCAAGTTGATCAGGTGGATCCTATTGTTGCAAGAGTTTGACCTGATAATCAAGAACAAGAAAGGCTATGAAAATGTTGTAGCAGATCACTTGTCGAGGTTAGTGGAGGGGACTGATTTCGATCAAGAGAGAAGCAATGAGAACAACCCCATCAATAAGATCTTTCTTGACAAAAAATTGTTTTCTATAAAGGGAAGTGAACCTTGGTCTGCTGATATTGTGAATTACTTGGTTAAGAGAATCTTTAATCCTTTGTTGAATTCATAGGGAGGGAAGAAATTAATGTCTATTGCAAGGCATTATTTTTGGGAAGATCCAGTCCTTTTCAAACTATGTCCAGACCAAATTATCAGACTTTGTGTGCCAAAATAGGAATAGCAAAGCATACTGAGACATTGCCATACATTCAGTTATGGAGGGCATTTTGGAGGGAAGAAAACCGCTTTAAAGATTTTTCAGTCTGGTTTCTATTGGCCAACTATCTTTAAGGATGCTCATGCCTTTTGTGTGATGTGTGATAGGTGTCAGCGAATAGGAAATATCGGAAAGTGAGATGAGATGCCACTAACAGGTAATTTAGTGGTTGAATTATTCAATGTGTGGGGGATTGATTTTATGGGACCATTTCCCCCATCGAATGGTAACTTGTACATCTTGCTTGCTATGGATTATGTTTCTAAATGGATTGAGGCAATTGCCACTAAAACTAATGATACTAACATGGTGCTAAGATTTTTGAAAGACAGTATTTTTTCCAGGTTTGGCACTCCAAGGGCCAACATTAATGATAGAGGAACTCACTTTCACAATAAGGTATTTACAGCTTTGATTAAAAACTACAATATTACACATCGAGTTGCAACTCCTTATCATCCTCAAACGTCAAGTCAATTGAAATTTAGCAATAGGAAAATTAAGGCAATTTTGGAAAGTACAGTAGAGTTAAATGATGCATTGTGAGCTTACAAAACTTCCTTCAAAACCCCAATCGGAATGAGTCCCTATAGACTTATTTTCGAGAAAGCTTACCACTTACTAGTTGAGCTCGAACACAAAGCATATTGGGAAATCAAAAATCTGAACTTTGATTTGCAAAAGGCAGGAGAGCAGAGGAAATTGTAGCTCAATGAATTAGAAGAGCTGAGGAACAAGGCATACAAGAATGCAAAGATTTACAATGATCGAAAAAGAAGCATCATGATGAATTCATTCGCAAGCGGCACATTGAGCCTGGAATGGAGGTTTTACTTTATAACTCACATCTACATTTGTTTCTAGGAAAATTGCAATCTTGCTGGGTTGGTCCATTCGTAGTCAATTAGGTGTTTCCATATGGAGCTATCAAGCTAAAGAATTTGAAAGATGGTTTCAAAGTCAATGGGCACCGAGTGAAGCAATATGTTGGAAATGGCTTGCAATTACCATCGAATGAAGTCTGCAATCTTGAAAATCCATGGAAAAGGGAGATCGTCTTGCCTAGACATTAAATAAAGCACTTTTTGGGAGGCAACCCAGCTTTTGAGCTTTTATTTTTCTTTTAGTTAATTTTAGTTATTAGGAAAAGTTGATTTGTTGTTTTAGTAAATAGGTTAACATTAGAGTAGTTTGCTTAAGTTATACTTTGAATTTTTCTTAATTGCAAGAAATAATTTGTTCATCTGTGATTCATGACAAGTTAAAAACTTAATGTAAGTGAATTGGAAACAAAACTAGTGAGGATTTAAAGTGGGGTTCACATGATGTAAATACTGGAGTTATGAAGCAAAACAAGGTGATTCAACAAAGTTTTGAAGAAGGAAAATGAAGTATATGAAGTGTCAAGGACACATATCATCACAAGGTGCAAGAGGAAAGGGGAGGCAAAAGTAGTTAGAGAACGGCATCGCCGGCGTCGAGGCAAGTAAAAAAATATTTGCAAAGGAGGCAGCGGGCGGCGTCGCCAGTGCCAGACGCCCTTCTTCGCCTCCTATTTATGCCCCACTGTTCACTTCCCTTCTCTCCATTCCCAACACCACACTTTCTTCCTTTCCTCTCCACACTCCATACCTTTCTTTCCCAATTCAAATCCCTCCATTCCATAACCCTCTTTACTCCGTCATTCTCCCTAGTGCATTGGTTCTTCATCTCTCTCACTCCCTCAATTCACATCCACTTCTTTTTCTCCGAGCCATTGTTCCAAGTTAGGTTCGTAATCACACTTATAGCTTAAAGAATACATAGTGAAATCCAATATTTCTACCGTAATATATTCTTCTTATTCTGTTCTTGTTATTTCCAATAGAAGGAGATGGGGTTTTATGATGAGAAGGTGTTTCTCTTGTTGCTTAGGACGTATTTGATTCATCTCTTGAGCAATGTCGTGTCGATATTCAAGCCAATAGTTGTGTCGTACTATGTGTGGATGTCTATGCTTAGAGTTATGTGAAGTTTAGGGTCTTGTGCAATGCACTTGATCATGTTTTACAAATGAAATAAACCAAGATGCTTATGCTGATTAGTGATCTGACAAATTCTAGGAAGTCCTCGATTCTTACATTTTATTTTTCACATTGAGGACAATGTTTAGTTTAAGTATGGGGGAGTAGTTGTATGTTTTGTTTATGTTTTGTGTTATGTTTGTTTAGAGTGTTTTGTTTGGAGTGTTTTGTTTGAGTAGTTGAGTCAATTAAGTTAGCTATTCTAAAATTTACATTAAAACTATTAGGATTTGCTTCCAAGAGCAATTTGGTGCCAATGTGTTGAGAGTAATTAGGATATTTCTCTCTTATTAATCACTAGCATGCTGAGTTTTTGATTACCATTGCATATAATTTAGGAAGAAGGATGGACATTCCTTGTAATCTACTGATTCTTGTACAAAATTCTTCCTTCTTCATGACTGCGGAAAATTTTCATGCAAATGATGTCATAATCATGCAAAGTGTATGCAAATTAGCTGAGAATAGTGTGATCTCATTGGCTTATTTTGATTACGACAAGCATGTTAGAACTTGTTTGAGTATCCCTCAAAGTGAAATCCTAGACAACATGTTTACTTGGAAGTGATTTAGTCATTCTTTGATCAGTTTGAGCCTTTCGAGCTAACCTAGTACAATCATGTCTTTAGTGTCTCCATTGAGCTTTATGAAAGAATGGCATGTGCAAGGCATGTGAAAAACCATCATTCAAATTTTCTTGTTTAGCCTCATTATCCAAACCTATTTCACCTAAAAAATCATGTATACCTATTAAGAGATATATTTTATGCTTATGGTTGTTTATAGGTAAGAATGAAGCAAAAGAAGATAAGTTTGGGGGTGTGGAATTTGAGTATGCTATGATAGAAAAAGAAAAGAAGGGACAAAATAAAAACAAGTAAAGTGAAGAATTATATTTTGAATGGGGGGATCATATCTCAGGAATTAAAAAGAAAACAAGTTTGGGGGTGTGATAGTAATATAACCCAAAATTAAGGAAAAATAGAGGAAATTCCAACAAAAATTAAGAGAGTGAAAAATCTTGTGCAAGTTTATTATTTCTTTTATTTTATTGGTATTTGCTTCCTTTCTTTGTTAGCTAAACCAAAGGCCCCATGACAAGCTTAGCGAAGACTTATTGATCCAAGTGAATAAGAGTTGTCAACATTAGTGGAGAGAGATTATGAAAAGTAAGCTTATGATTTATCTTGTGAAAATCATTAGTTCAATTATTGTAAGTTGACAAGTATGCATGGAGCATAAAACTAACATAGCACACACATCCACAATTTTCACTTCCTGATAGGATTAAAGAAGTATGAGTTTCATGTAAGTATGTTGGAAGTGTTGTGACTAAATTCTGAATTATGTGTACATGTGTAATTTGTCTGGCATATGTTTGATTATTTGAGAAAGAGATTATTTTAATTATTTCACTAGTCTAGTTGATAATTTTGCTTAAGGACTAGCAAAGATTTAAGTTTGGGGGTATTTGATGAGTGAATTTCAGTTACTTATATTTTGTATTTTCAAGATTAATTTCATGCAATATTTAAGTAGTTTGACATCAATTTCACATGTTTTTATTATGTGCTTAGGTTATTAGAGAGTGGATACAAGGAGAGAAACCAAGAAAATATGGAGCAACAAAGCAATGACGGAAGGCAAATGAAGCAGCGAAGGAGCGGAGTTGAAGCGGCAAAAGGGCTAAATGACCAATGTGTCAGCACTAGCAGCTGATCAAACCGCAGAATAATATTTTTTTAATATTATTTTAATATACAAGAAATTTACATTTTAGGGGGACTATTTTTAGTAGTTTTGGGGAGTCATATTAATAGGAGTCTAGGGTTTTTTTGAGGGGGACTCAGAGGATTTTTTGAGGAGAAAAGAAGGAGATTTAGAAGAGCAAAGGGATTCAAGAAGGCTAATTTCAGTATGATGTTCTTCATGAAGGGAGTATCTTTTATGTTTTTTATGAACTAATTTCCTCTTTCTAGGGTGAAGATGTAGCCCTTTTTGATAAACCTTGTTATTTAGATTATTGATTATTTAATGCAAGTCTGTGTTTTTATTCATGGGTTTTATTTCAATCTTTTGATTTGTGTGATCACTTGATTACCAGTTTCATAAATCTTAATGATTATCTATGCATGGTTAAGGTGCACACCTAATGCACAACCATGAGCTTCCTTGAATGAGAAGAGTAGAAGGTTAAGGCACACACCTAATGCACAACCATTCTACTTGGTTCATACTTCTTGATCGTAATAGGTTTTCACCTTAATTATACTAGACACCATAGGTAATTGGAACGAGTGAAAGCACATGATTTAAACCCGCATACCAAACGGTAACAATCATATCATTGAAAGAACAAACCCAAGCAAGCATTGAGTTTAATATCCAAATAGCAAGGGAAGTCATTAAGTGGTGAAATCTGAACCCTAGACCTTTGCCACTTGAGATTCATCCTATATTATTTTATATCTCTAGATTTCTAACTATCTTGTTAGTTTATTATTCTTATTAGTTCAAACCAACAATCCATCTTTTCAAAGTTAGTTTTAGTTAGTAACTTAATTTAATTAAATCAGTTTGCTATTCTCAGTGGGATCGAACCTTGCTCATGCATACTGTACTGCTATACAATCGTGCACTTGCAAGTTATTATAATTTGAAGCATTAGTTTGTTTCAACCTTACTTTGATAATATGAAGTTTTTAAAATTCTGATTTGGAGCTGTAAAATGCACTTTGAATGAGTTGAACATCAATATGAGTGTTTAGACTACTATTTGTCTTCTATGGATCTCTCAGATGGCGTCTTGAGATTGTAGTGCACAACCCATTGCATATGGTTCAGTATTTAGGTGTATTTGGGCTTGGCATTGATCATAAATGCAGGTAAACATAAAGATGAATGGACTTCTTACATGGATAGAACTGAAAGCCATTATCTCTAGGATACTACTGCAGTGGAGAGTAGAAAACATGGTCTAGAGGAAGGTCTTCAATATTGGTGAGTGTACTATTGAAATAATTTCTTAGACGCATTGATTAAAGCATTACTTCAAAGCTTGTCTCAACTTGTCATAAAAATTCTGTAGCATGGCAAAGGTGAGGGTGAGTGCACAACAGTGGTAAAATGCTCAAGAATCTCTACTTGGTCTTGAACAAAGGAATGTTGCATCCGTTGATTCTATTGTTTGGTAATTTTGGAGTTGATGTTTTACTAAACCTTTAGTAGCTTTAATTACTTCAATGGGGGGCTAATTTGTAGTATTTTCTTTACTTTGTTATTCATTTTGGTAGGAGTGGAATGGAAGCTAATTAGTTGTTGCATGCTAGGTTGTGTTCAGCTACCTCAAAGTCTCTTGAAGATGTTGATGTTGCCAATATGAGTCTTCTTTCTTCAATTGATTTAAGACATGCATACTTTTACCTACATTCATTTTACTTCTAGCACTATTATAACACCCAAGATGTTAATTTTTGGAAAATTATATATTTAAAAACACTACAATTATTTTGTGAGGTGAGGAAAAATTTTTGCTCCATCATAGATGTTGGTCCTGCCGTATGGCTAAACTAACACAATCTTATGGAAGCGATTGAATGTACTATAAAGACAATGACTCAAGAATGCAGAACATAGATGTTATAGTGGTTCGGCACTCCCTACCTAGTCTACTCTCCAAGTAACAATCATAGAATTGGGTTCCATTAGTAAACTTAAGCCCAAAGTTACAGTGGTACAAGAACTTTGTTCTTTGGACTTACACTTTTAGGTAACACTATAGATGAATCACTTACATAACTTGTAATGATTTAATTATCTCTTGGTTTATAACCCAAACTAAGGTACAATCAACATAATAAAGAATGTAATAATGAAAGGCTTACAACCATATCAACTCTCAGGTGAACTTCAATGCTCTTGATTCTCCAAGCTTTAATCACCTGCAAAACTAAAGTTAGAATCTCTTAATAATCTTAATCTCTTAATTTTCTCTTAATCACTGAACAAGAATTTTCTTCTCTATTTTCCCACACTCTTTCTTCCAATATATCTCCCCTTAATATAGATGTTTAACTGTTGGAAGATAACCTCTCAAAAGAGTTTAAAGAAAGTGTCAAAGTTGCTTCATTTTTAGATCTTATAACTGTCTGCAACAATGCTAAAACTGTCGATGTTTTACCCAAAAACCATTGACATTTTATGACAAACCATCGATGTTTTTCTTCGTAGTGAAATCTGTCAAAGTTTAACTTCGCTGGATATGTCACTGACTCCTAATCTGTCGAGATTCGTCAAAAACCAGCTTCGCCTGATTTGAATCCATCAAGGTTCACCATTTGCCAACTTCCTGGGATATCTCCCAGACTCCTAATCTATCGAGTTCGCTGAAAAAAATGTTGATGGATTTCTTCACTTTACAACTTCCATCCTTAATCTATTCTCAAAAATTTGCTTTCACTCTTTCCATCATTTCACACAACCTGATTACATGCATTTCATCACATTTATATCAATCCACTCTACATAAAAAATGTGTTACATCACCAAGCCATCGAACCATATATTAAAGCATATTTCATCCAAGTATATTCATCATCAAAATAGAAGGCAGAAGTCAAACAATTCTCCCCCTTTTAGATGATGACAAAACCAACTATGGATGAACTTAAAATAGCATTCCTCCTCTTGTCAACATGCTTATTCTTTTGTTTTTTGTTTATCCATGCAAACCTAAATCAAAATTTCTCCCCCTTTCGTCAAAAGAAAAAAGATAGGAATGTAGCATTTTAGAGAATGAACAAGAAAGATAAAAGCAATATGAATGGAGAGTTATGATTGTGTGAATTTCAAATGTGATTGAAGGAGTCAGACTAAGGAACTTAAACTAGTAATTTTTGACAAGGCAATTAAATAGCTTCAAATCCTTAAAAGATAAGAGATATGGTTCTTAAAAATGTTCTTTGGCTTCAAACTTTGGAATCATTTAGAAGGAGATGACTTTTTCTTGGTGCAGTCAGATTAATCAACAGAGTTGAGGCATGGATTTGCTCCTATATATATGCCTACAAGTCTACTTTGAGAGATCCCTGACTAGTTACAAGTAAGGCCTGCAAGGTAGAAATATCGAGCAAAGGAAAAGTTGAAATAGTTGTGACATGGGGTGTAGAGGTAGATGGATGAATGGGATGAGATGGAGCTAGAATGGATGTGGCTGAGGTGTGTTGAGTATCAGAAATAGTGGCTGCAGAGTCATCTTTGGCCTGAGGAACCATCACACTCTTTCCATGAGATCCCTCATCTTCATCTAACTCTTCCTCATCTCCCAGAACATCGTGATATAACTCATCTTCACCCTCATCATTTATTTAAACTTTAGCCTCAGTTCTTACTGGTGCATCACCTTGAATAGGAATCTCATCATCATTTTCACCCAAAACAGCTGAAATGTACCTCCACTTACCATCATCATCCTTGATATATCTCATTCTTCTGAGTGTTCCAATGTTTATCTCATTGTAGCTTGAGGGACAAGTTAGAACATCATCAAAAAGATCCATTTCATAATGTTAAAATAGTCTTGTCAAATACATGGCATATAAAAGATGTCCATTAGCTCTACCTTTCTGATTAAATATGTACAGAAGCATTACATCTGCAATATCATACTCCAAGTTATAGACAATGCAGTAAATCTAAACACATTTAAGAATTCTCACTGCATCATGTCCTCCATACCTTGGAAACAGACAATGGGTCACTATATGATGGATGAGTTTGAACTCCACAGAAGAAAAGTCCTTGTTTATGAATCCTCCTTTCCTATTTGATAGTAACTCCTTTCCTGTTAAACATTTAACTACTTCTTTTCGATCGTATGTTTTATCAGCTGTAACATAAGGAATTTTTATTATGAATGCAAACTCTTCAGCTATGAAACTGATTTCTTTCCCTCTGAGATATGTTGAGTAAACATATACTCCATCCTTTCCTTCTTCTTCAGTTAGATAAAAATAAAATAACTTTACCAATTCATCATAAATCATCAACTTTTCTAACAAGAACTCAAAAATCCCATATTTCCTCAACCAATTGACAAATTGAAACCCCTCATCTTTAAAGAATTTATAATTCAAAAACTTACCTCGTGTATAGTTCTTGCACCCAAATCTTGTATAGAAATCGAACTTGTCTTTCTTGGATCTAAATTTCTTCAAGGTTGGGTCCATTGAGACTTATTTCTTTGGTAAAGAAGTGGGTTTTTTTTATGTGGGGTAGGAAATCGTTTTCTGGGAGTGTATCTTCTTGGAATGGTTGTCTTTGGAGTGGATTTGGATTTTTGGGTTAGTGGAAAAGGTTTGGTTTTTGAAGGTAAACTTTTCTCATGTTTAGGTTTTGAAGAAATATGAATAGGAGATGGGGAAGATTCACTTGGAGTCCTAGGCTCTGCTTCTTGAGTAGGTTCAGGAAATGGGAGTTGCTCTTCATCAACATTGATAGGATTTTCTCGAGTATTTTTTCTTCCTTGTGTATTAGAGGGTTTTGTATAAATATTCCTCCTGTTCTTCTTCTTATTTTGGGAGGAGAAGATCTAAGGTCAAAGGAATCCACCAACTTCCTCTTTCCTTTATCCTCATAAGATGCCTTTTTTGACACAACAACTTTCTATCGGTAAGACTAAAATGAAAATGAAGATTTTATAATTCAAGGCTCATGTTAATATAGATCACAAAATAGGAAAAAACTTATATTAATGCAAATCAAGGGATAAGGATCAAATATAATCAGAACAGAAGGTCTGAACATTAAGGAATTTTAAAATAGGACTCATCCTCAACACACTTATTTGTATGTGGTAGATAAATTTGTCATAACCACAACTTAACAATCTACATTGCAATGACTTTCAACCAAGCAAAGTCTACCTACATTAGCCATAGAATAAACACAAATCTAACTTTAAGAACATTCAACTAGGTGCAAGAACCAATGAAACAGTAGGAACTTAGGTAGAAACAGGCATTGTCAAAAACAACAATGACAATCATATACATCCAAATTAGAAATGTAGACCTACATTAGCCATAGAATAAACACAAATCTAACTTGAAGAACATTCAATTAGGTGCAATAACCAATGAAACAATAGGAACTTTGGTAGAAACAAGGGTTGTCAAAAACAAATATGACATTCATATACATTCAAATTAGAAATGTAGCTAAGTCATGAATAAGAATAACGATGGATGGAAAGTGGTGAATCTTATATAAAAATAAATATTCACCCAAAAGTTGAAGTAATTTCCAATATACAAACAGATCTCCTCATCACATTATTGAATAATTACCTTAATATCCATGTAGAGAATGAGAAAATGCCTCACATAGAATCACATGAATGAATTTGGAAACAAGAATAGGGTTACAGAAAAAGCCTAAAATTTTGGAATTTTCAGAGAGAATGAAAGGGCTTTTCACAAATCCATCTTAAACTCATGAATATGTAATGATTTAGACATATTGCTACAATTTTTCATGATAAAAACATGGAACTCAAAAGGGATTTTGAATAAAAACTTCAAAGCCATGGATTTTTGAAGAAAAATAAAAAGCTGAAGGTGAAAAGAAAAAAAGGGGGCATTACCATGTTCTTGATGAAGAGGAGTGAAGGAAATCAACCCAAATTCGTCCAAATGAGTAATAGGGAAGAGAGAAAGCCAAGGGGAGAAGAATGGGTTTTTCAAAAATGGAAGCCCTATCTTTAAGGAGAAGAAGTGTAACCATCCCATGCAAATCGCGTATTTAACCTATGATGCTGGCTCCGAATTGATATTTTAATCCATTGATGTTTATAATCAGTTGACATTTGGCATCCATCAACAGTTTGTAGCACAGATAAAATTTAAATAATTATATCATTTATTTTATGCATGCTATGCATTATGCAAAAAGATCAATTATGCCTAACTCTCTTCTTATTTGTAAAAATCTATCAGTGTGAAGTGGTTTTATGAAGATTTCTACCAGTTGATCTTTAGTTGGAATAAATTCAACCAAAATATCTTTCAATTAAACATGATCCCTAATGAAGTGATGTCTTATTTCAATTGGTTTAGAGCGTGAATGTAATACTGAATTTTTAGTCAAGTTTATTGTGCTTGTATTATCACATTTGATTGGCACACATTCCACATTAAAGTCATTGTCACTTAAATACTATTTCATCCAAAGTATTTATGCACACTGCTGCTATGTATTTGGCTTCAGCTATTGATAGTGCAACAATACTTTTTCCTAGAGTACCAGGATACAAGCATACTTCATAGGAATTGATAAGTTCCACTAGTACTTTTTCTACTAACCTTATATCCAGCATAGTTGGCATCAAAATAACCAACTAAATCAAATGATGATCCTCTAGGATACCATAATCCTAAATGAGATGTTTCCATAAGATATTTAAAAATGCATTTAACAAAGGTTAAGTGTGACTTCTTTTGATTTGACTGAAATCGAGCACACGTATACATACTAAATAAAATGTTAGGTCTACTAGCAGTTAAATATAATAGTGAACCAATGATACTCTTGTACAGTCTTTGATCTATACTTTTACCACTTTCATCTTTATCCATTTTAATGCTTGAACTCATAGGGGTAGGCATGCATTTTAAGTTTTCCATTTTGAAAATCCTTAACATTTCTTTGATGTATTTAGATTATGAAATGAAAATACCTTCATTAGTTTATTTTACGTATAGTTCAAGGAAAAATGTCAGTTCACCCATCATACTCATTTCAAATTCACTTTTCATCATATAGTCAAATTCCTTGCAATATTTTTCATTTATAGAACTTAAAATGATAGCATACACATAGATTTGTACAATAAGAATGTCTGAATGAATATGCTTAATGAATAGGGTTGTGTCAACTTTACCTCTTTAAAAATTTTTACTTAGTAAAAATCTACTCATTCTTTCATACCAAGCTCTTGGAGCTTGTTTAAGACCATATAATGGCTTTGTGAGTTTTAATACATAGTCAAGATGTTCATGATCTTTAAACCTTGGAGGTTGTTTGACACACACTTCTTCATTTAAATATCTATTTAATAATATGTCCATTTGAAATAATCAAAATTGTTTGAATGATGCAAAAGTAAGTAACATTCTTGTGGCCTCAATCTGGCAACAAGTGCAAATGTCTCATCATAATCTATTCCTTCTTCTTGAGAATATCCTTGTGCTACCAGACGTGCTTTATTTCTTACAATTATCCTAGATTCATTAATTTTATTTCTAAAGATCCATTTTATGCCAATAAAAGAATTGATCATTTGGTTCTAGCATAAGTGTCCACACGTTGTTACATTTGAATTGATTTAAATCATCTTGCATTGCTATGATCTAGTTTTTATCTAAAATGGCATCTTTTATTATTTTGGGTTCAATGTAAGATAGGAAAGCAAAATTACCACAAATATTATGAAGTGAGTTACGAGTTGTCACTTTATCATATATATTTCCTATAATATCTTCTAATGGATGATATCTATGAGTATGAATTGACTAGATTGTATCAGATAACTCATGTTCACTTACCTATTCTTTTTGAATACTTTACTCAAGTTGACTTGATGACTCAGCTGGCGGTAAATCTTTAGATCCTTGCTGAGCTTCAATTGATGTTTCAAGAAAATCAAATCTCTCATTTTCATTATCTGCATTATCAACCTTTCTCAGCCAAGAGTTAGTCTCATCAAATTTTATATGGATTGACTCTTCTACTATATATGTTTGCTTATAGTAGATACGATATGCTTTGCTGGAAGAAGAATACCCTAGAAATATACCTTCATCACTTTTCTTGTCAAATTCGTCAAGGTTATCTTTCCCATTATTCAATAAAAATCATTTACAACCAAAGAAATAAAAACATGCAATGTTTGGCCTTTTACCTTTCCACAATTCATAAGAAATTTTCTTTAGAATTAGACGAATGTAAACACAACTGACTATATAACATGCAGTGTTTACCACTTCAGCCCAAAATCTATAAGGAAGATTTGCATCAATTAACATTATTCTAGTCATTTCAACTAAAACTCTATTCTTCCTCTCAACCACTCCATTTTGTTGTGGAGTTCTAGATGCAAAAAAATTATGAGTTATTCTAAGTTCATCACAAAAGTCATTAAACTGAATATTATCAAATTCTCTGCCATGATCACTTCGTATTGAGAGAATTCTTGTTCCACTTTCATTTTGAACTTTTTGATGAAATTTTTAGAAAAGCTCAAAACATTCATCTTTTCCACCTAGAAATAGTATCCAAGTATATCTAGAAAAATCATCAACAATTTCATACCCGTACTGTTTCCAACTTAAACTTCTTGATCATGTAGGCCCAAAAAGATCCATTTGCAATAACTCAAGAGGCTTTGATGTAGAAACAATATTTTTTTATTTGAAAGAAGCTTTTGTTTGTTTGCCAAATTGGCATGCATCAATACATGATCCACATTGATCTTCATTTTTAGTAAGCCTTTTACAAGATCAAGTTTTATAAGTTTCTTAATTGTGTACATGTTGGCATGACCAACACATTTGTTCCATATTAAAGCCTCATTGTCTATTGCAGATAGACACTTTACATGATCTGCACTAAGGTTCAAAGTATATACCTTTCCATTTCGCTTTCCACAACATATACTATTTTCTACATTATTGCAAATAATACATTTATTAGACTTAAACACAATTTCAAAACCTTTGTCACACAATTGACTTACGCTTAAAAGGTTGTGTTTAAGACCTTCTACATAATACATATCAATAATATCCATACCTGAAATACTTATCATTCCAATTCCTTTGATTATTCCTTGATTATTTTCTCCAAAAGTTACTTTACCTTTATCCTGAAAAGACAAGCTTTTGAACAAATGTTTGCTTCCTATCATGGGATGTGAACATCTACTATCAAGGTACTAGTTGGATTTTATTCTTGAAGTCAAGCATACCTGAAAAGGAAAAAGTCAAGTCTTTGGTACCCACATCTTGGGTCCATATTTGTTATCTAGGAAAACAACTTGTTTAGGCACCCAAATTAATTTTATTCCATTGTTTTATAGTCTTTTTACTATACAATTGTAACCAACGTGCCCAAATTTGTTGGAAAAATAATATTGCCTTTTGTGAAATCTAAAAGTTTTTCTTTTGAAATTTGTTGTATAGTTTTGACAAAATGAACAATTGTTCTTCATTTGATTGATCATATTTTTCAAGGAAATACTACACGAATACAAATTATGATTTTCATCCAACATTTTCTTTGGATCATTTTTCAGAAGATCATTTTCAATTTTAATTTTGAATATTCATAAAAAAGAATATTGAATTCTAGTTGAATTCTAAGTATCACTTCTTTTTGAATCTGAAATTTCTTTTTCAACTTTGCATATTTTTTAGTTGTCAACTTTGATTCATCAAAAAGTTCAATATGTTCTTTTTGCAATTCAAACAAGAATTCATCATAACTTACCTCATCTGAAACATCGCTCTCTTTATCTCCATCTTCATGTGCCATTAGACCAATATGACATTCCTCACTTTTAGATTCCTAATCCACTAAGATGGATAAGTCACTGTCACAGCAAACTCTAAAATTCTAAGGATTTTGGTTCTTCTTTCTATCATTTTTAACAAATGGGCATACTCTCTTTAGACGTCCATTTCCACCATAGTTATAACATGTGAGTTCCTCTTCCTCCTTTTTGATTAAAGTTTCGATTTTGAATTTTTTGTCACCTTTCATATTTTGCACTCTTCGAGCCACTGCAAATCTATTCTTCATTTTGTTATTTGTTTAAAGAAATTTTTTGAATCGACAAGTGAGCTTAGCAATTTCCTCATCTTCTTCACCTGCATCAAGATCAGATTGATCAGAATTGGCTTTTAGCCCTACAAATCTCTTACCTTTTGATTTGGTTTCATTCTTCTTGATGACATGTTCATGTGATAGCAGTGATCCTATCAAGTCATCAACCTTTAACTTTGAGATATCTTTTACTTCTTCGATTGTCATCACTTTTGCAGTCCAAGCTTTAGGTAAAGATCTGAGTATTTTCTAAACTTCTTCCTTCTCAATAATTTCTTTTTCAAGACCTTTCAAGGCATTGACAATCTTGTAAACCTGTAATTCATCTTAGTAATTGATTCATTAGAAAGCATCGTAAAGATTTCATAATCACACATTAAAAGATTCATTCTTGTTTCTTTAAATTGTGATGTGCCTTCATGGGTAACTTGAAGTTTCTCCCATATGTCTTTTACACTTTTACAAGTTAACACTCTTTCAAACTCAGCTTAAGAAATAACACAATATGACAAACTTTTAACTTGTTCATTTGCTGAGCTTTTCTCTTTCTATTCAGCAATCCAAGTACTTATTTTTCCTATAGGTGTTATAAAAACATCTTGAATTATATACCATGCAAACATGTTATAACCCATTAAGAAACTTTGCATTCTTAATTTCCATAGAGAATAATTATCTCCAGTAAGATATGGAGGTCTATTTGTAGATAATCCCTCTAGAAAATTAATAGATCGGAATGCAAATTCATTGCTTCTATTTTCATTTCTACCCTTATTGCCATTGCCACTTTCATTTGTACTTGATAAAGCCATAGAGGATCACTTTGAGTAATACAAAGAAAGCTTTGATACCACTTGTTCATCCCACCATATGGCTAAACTAACGCAATCTTATGGAAGCGATTGAATGTACTATAAAGACAATGACTCAAGAACTTAGAACACAGATGTTATAGTGGTTCGGCACTCCCTACTTACTCTACTCTCCAAGTCACAATCACAGACTTAGGTTCCACTAGTTAACTTAATCCCAAAGTTACAATGGTACAGAAACTCCGTTCTCTGGACTTACACTTCCAAGTAACACTATAAATAAATCACTTACACAACCTATAATGATTTAACTATCTCTTAGTTTATAACCCAAACAAAGGTACAATCAATATAATAATGAAAGGTTTACAATCATATCAACTCTCGGGTGAACTTCAATGCTCTTGATTCTCCAAGTTTCAATCATTTGCAAAAATAAAGTTAGAATCTCTTAATAATTTTGATCTCTTAATTTTCTCTTGATCACTCTAGAAGATTTTTCTTCTCTATTTTTCCACACTCTTTCTTCCAACATATCTCCCCTTAATATAGATGTTTAACTGCTTGGAGATAACCTCTCAAAAGAAGTTAAAGAAAGTGTCAAAGCTACTTCATTTTTGGATCTTATAACTGCCTGCAATGGTGCCAAAACTGTCAATGTTTTACCCAAAAACTGTTGACATTTTATGACAAATCGTCAACATTTTTCTTCATAGTGAAATTCGTTGAAGTTCAACTTCGCTAGATATGTCATTGACTCCTAATCTATCGAGGTTCATGAAAATCCAACTTCACCTAATTTGAATCTGTCGAGGTTCACCATTTGCTAACTTCGCTAGATATGTCCCTGCCTCCTAATCCATCAAGGTTGCTGAACAAAACGTCGACAGATTTCTTCACTTTATGACTTCCTTCCTTAACCTATTTTCAGAAAAAAATTCACTCTTTCCATCATTTCACATAACCTGATTACATGCATTTCGTCACATTTACATCAATCCACGATGTGTTACATCATCAAACATTCAAACCACATATTAAAGGATATTTCATCCAAGTATATTCATCATCAAAATAGAAGGCACAATTCAAACAATAGATAAGAGTGAAGATTTGATTTCTATTTAATTGAGAACAATTCACAAATTTTATGTCATTATTATGTGAAAAAATTATGGCCAAAAAGGTATGAGAAATAAATAACCAAAGTGGAGAAGAAACAAGGCAAAATAGCAAAGGAAAATGGGCCTACAGGGCTGGCGCCATAGCGCCAAAATGGAGGCCACAGGGAGGCCACAGTGTCGAAACTTGAAAAGGGCACGAGCGTTGGCAGCAAATCAGGCACCGCAATGCGCAATTCCACGCCGCGGCACTAATCAGCGATATAAGTGGGTGGCCCAACTTTTTCAGCCATCCCATTCCATTTCTTCACCCCTATTCAATTTTTCTTCTTCCCACACCCAAATCCTATATTCCTAAGCTTATTTTGCATGACTTTAGCTTGGATTAATCTTGTTTAGGAGTAAAGACCAACCAAGCTGGCATCCAAACCTAAGTTCCTTCATTTTGGATGGTGAAAGGAGAATTCATGTGCTAGAAAGAGAGCCACGCATGGATTTGAAGGTAAGCCCCTTTGTTTTCATTTAATTTGACGTTTCTACCTTACTAGGGTTTCTACCCATCTGTTAATAGTGACTTTTGGGGGGTAAATGATAGGGTCTGTTGTTAAAACCATGGGGGAAATGATTAATTCATGAATTAGAATATTTTGGAACTTAATTGGGCATTAGAAATGATGATTTATCCTTTGCTAGGATTTTGCCTAATCTATGAATAGTAATTTCACCAATTTCGTATCTTATGTATAATAATCATGGGGGAAATGTTTAATTCATTTCTTATTGTGCTTCTGACATTGTTATAAAGTAACAAATCTAGGTTTGGACAATGACCTAAGTAGAGGTAAAAAAGGGGGCTTTGTATATAAAGTATTTGAAAAGAAAATTAATGACATTAAGGGCTTCATTAGCTTGTTTTTATAGTTATTGAGCTAATAGCTATGTTGTATGAGGTGTATTTTGATAAAATGCCCACATAAATAATAGACGATGTGAAAAAGGGTTTGATTTCAACCCTAGAATGCTAATGAAATAGGCTGAGAAAGTAATTTCATTTGGGGCATATTGTTAATTAAGTTAGTTTGATATTAAAAGTATTACATATGAATTGTATGATGTTGAAAACGCAAATAGATTGTCACACCATTGTGGAAATTGAAACTTGAAACTATACACATCAACTGTATGAGGACACTTCTCAATGAAAACTAAGATGTAATTAGTGAAATCTATAGCAGCTCCTAAGTTACTATTAAAAAGTGCATTACTTGATATAAGCGGATAACTAAAATGATGTACATGAGATGTTAATGAATATGTTAATGAAGAAAGTTTGAAAATGGTGATCTAGATGAAAAATCCAAAATACGGCTTAATTGAGAAAGATGCATAATTGAATGATAAGATACTTGATATGTGTATGAATTGAATTGGGATGCATGTTGCATGTGCAAAGCTAATTAAGAATGGAGGAAAAGTTATGGAACATGAAGATGATGGAATTGTACTCCCTTGAGGTAAGTAGGCATTGATTTCTATTTAACTGTATTGTGGGATAGGGATAGCGAATATCCCATGCTTATACGGGCTTGTATGAATGAATGGGATAGTGAATATCCCATGAATGTTTGTTTTATATATGTATATAAGTGTGAATGTCGATAGGCATACGGTTATGCATGTGTAGACTGATGGGGATAGTGTGTTCCCTGATTCTTGTTCTGTTATATATTATGAATATGAGAAGTTGTGGGGGCTGAATATCCCCAAAGTCTTGTTCGATAATTAAATGGAATGGAAACATTCCAAGAGATCATTAGATGATGTGAGATTATGTGCCTGAGTGGCATAGAAGGTGCATTGTAATAAGAAGGACTTGGTCCTCATAGTATACTTGTATTCTATATTTGTTGGGTTAGAATTCATAGTATTTTGGTATGATGCCTGTATGGCATGGTTATAATAGACATTGTGCTTGAATGGCACAGTTATCCTATGTAGTGGCTACATGGCACTAGTATGGTACAAGGTGTCAAAGTCACCCAAATTTGAAATATTAAGCTCGATGTGTGATATGTAATATCACAGGATGGTGTAAACATATACTGGAATAGTGAGGACTGGAGCCTCAGGAGTATATTAGCATGATCACATGGTGATATAATTATTCATGTTCTGATTTAGAACATGTTGTTATTTATTAATACGGTTTTCTATTTAGCTTACTTAGTGAGCCTGCCCGAACTCACATCTTATTATATTTTTAGTGGACAGATAAAGCAAGGGAGCCGAAGATGATAATTTTTATTATGTTTATAGAATTTGGAGTGGGAAATTTCTCATATTGTATATTTAATTAGATGCATTCAAAATTCTAATAAATTAATTAGTGATGTGTTCTGGGTATGTAAAAGAGTAATGTATTAGCATGTCATTATAGAAAATGTATATGGTATTGTGAATGGATTGCATGAGTAATATTTTAGTTTATTTATTGCCATCATGGGGCGACTTATGTCCTAGGCAAATGTGGGTATGAGTAGGGCATGTTTATAGTGTAGGTTAATGGTTATGTTTTTACTTTTGAAATTATAAATTTTACATCATAAATGCATGCATAGTTTTAAATACACTAGATCAAGTGAAACAAAATGATCCTTTCCTATTCAACCATCATTGTTCCAGTGACCCATCAGTGGATAGTGGAAACATGGACTCCATGATTGTGCCTTATTGTGGGGAGCTTAGGGACTTGAGGAGTGGTCACTATCATAAGATATTAGAAATTATAGAAAATGTTGAGAATTGCCTAGAAGTAGAATACATTGTAAGTTGATCTATTGGCATCTTTTCTACAAAGTGCATCTTGCTATTTTTGTTTGAACCTATCAACAAAACCCTACCTCTGCATGATCAAAGCAAAATTAAGCCTAGAATCTATGATGCTCTTTGAGCATTCATTGTTTTTGAATTCGTGTTGAACTCATTGAGCTCTCATAATTGATGGTCAGCTTCGGCACCATGGGGACCTTCTTCCAATTATATAAAATTGTCATCTGCCTTCCCCAATTCAAATTAATGTTACTATGTAACATTGATTGTTCATGACATTTTCCTTTTAATACAGGTGGATGAACCATCTTGTTCAACATTAAGGAGGAGACCATTCAATTTGTTGAGCATGGCATCCATTGAAGAATTACGAACTCCATCTTTTGAATTCTTGGGAACACCAGCAAGTTTTTTTTAATAATTAAATATGGTATTTTTATAATGTGAAAAAAAAATCCAATAACAAAGGCATTTTGGCAATTTGAGTTCCCTAACTATTCTGTAATGAGTGTTTATGCTAAAATATTGTAATTATCTCCAAATCTTTACATGTCCAAAACCATGTCTGAATCAGAAGATTTCACTTTGAGGCCATATGACTCATGATGGAGGCTAATTTAAAGAAAATGATCAACATAAAAGTTGTACTCTTGAAATTATCTACCCAATGAGCCAAGAATCACATAATTCTAAGTTTGGATGAGAAATTCATGATAAAAATATTGAAACTACTCCAGAACTAAAATACTAAAAAATGTAAGTCTAGACATGGAAGTTAAGTGCAGACATGGAACATTTAACACACTAAATGGTGTGTGTTAAAATGCGAAGATACGAGATTCCCTTCAACCAATCATCCCAAAAAGGAAATTTGACCTCTATCAAAAGATTTTTAATCACTGAAAGTGTTGATAACTTAAATAATTACAAGTGCAAATCATTGTGGGACCCAATTTTAAAAAACATATTGCTAATCTCTGAAATCACAGTTTAGATAGCGATAGCATGTTTAAAACTCGTGTTTGAAAAATTTAGCATCCGTTTTAGACATAAGATCAATATTTAGACATTGCTAGAGTAAAAAGGGAGGATCCAGACATGGCAAAACTAATCCGGATATAGCAAAGTAGATTTAGACTTAGAAGGCAATATTCAGACATGGTAGAGCTAATCTAGACTTAGTAGAGCTGATTTAGACATAGGAGGCAATATTCGGACATGCTAGAGCCAATCTGGACATAGCAAAGTCAATTCGGATATTGTAGAGTGATAAGCTCATAATATATCACATTTTTATATCTAAATTCACATGTTAAGATCTTCTTTTAATGTTTTTCAATGGATATTTCACTTAACAAAGTTGTTTTATTGATCTGTAAAATGAAACTAAAAATTACAAAAGATGTTACTTTAAAGCAATTTCTAGGACTGATAGAGGAATATTTGGAAAATATTTTCAACATGAAAGTTTTAGCCTTTGTTCTTAGCTTTCTAAAGCATGAAGAATCATGTTATTCTGAATTTATATGAGAAATTTATGGCTAAAATAGTGCAACTACCTATAGAGCTTCACATTTGTTTGCTACTTCATTTGATAGAAGGTGTCACTCTAAGGGTCATGACTCATAGAATATGGATGCTTCAAAAAAGTGATCAAATTATCTATCCAATGCAAAAATAATGGAGCAATTCTGAGTTTGTACGAGAAATTTATGATCAAAACAGTGGTACTCTCTCAAAAAAACTCCAAAATATCAATTTTGGAGGCAACACAAAAGTTGATACTTTAAGCTTCTACAAATAAAAATACAAGAATAATTAGGAAAATTTATTAACATGAAATTTTATATCTTAAAATTACCTATCCAACCCAACAAAAATCACTCAATTTGGAGTTCGTATGAGAAAGTTATGATAATTCTACTAAAACTACTTTGGAACATCAAAAACTCTAAAGCAGAATCAGCGACTCCAAAGCAACATTGTCTGACTCTGGAATTCACTTCCAAGACTCCAAAGTTCACTTGTATGCCTCTGAAGTATACATGTGCTTTCAAAATTGACTTTTGTGACTCCAAAGTTCACTTCAATAACTCTAAAGTTAATGTTCAATGACTCCAAAGTAAGACTTTTGTAACTCCAAAGTTCACTTTAGTAACTCCAAAGTTAATATTTAGTGACTCCAAGTAAGATTTATTTAACTCCAAAGTAAGCTTCAGTGACTTTGAGTTAGAAATTTAAATTTCTGCTCAATCTTCAGTGCATCCACGCTACCTAACAAGAAACAAAGTTTAAAATCAAAGCTTGGAATTAAAAGTGCACAAATTTAGTTATTTTTCAATGCGTCAAATGTTGTAAATTTAAAATTATGAGACATGTAGATTGAAAAGTATTGTTAGAAGCTGATCTTTAGGCTCAAGATTGTGTTACAAATTTTAGAACCCAAGATATGCAGCAACTTAGTTATTTTGAGACTTCTATTTTTATGCATTGTGATGTTTGAGAAGGTATATTTTCGTTGAGAAATACTGAGTTATTATTGGAAGAGGATCTCAATTGTGGAGGCATTGCAATTTGTGGAGGAGTTCTACTAAAACCCTGCCGCTTGGGTTATTTAAGGAGACATCTAGAACATAGTTGGGGAGTTGGACAAGAGAAATTCTCTAAGGAAGCAAGAGAAGGATTTCAAGTTCTGTAATCATGCATATTTCAAAGAGTTTTATTTCTGTTTTCATTATGAGCTAAATTCCTTTTCCTAGGGCAATGATGTAGCCTCCTTGATATTTAATGTTAACAAAGATTGTTGGGTTATTAATTCAATATCATTTTGTTTTATTCAATATGTATAGTGCAATGATCTGATTTATTTCATTGTATGATCACCAATTATGTGAATTAGCTTGATTATCTTTGAGTATGTGGTTAAGGGAGATGCCATATGCTAAACCATGTACTGTGCTCTTTTGAATGAATGAGTAGATGGTTAAGGTAGACACCATATGCTAAACTAT
>JAYJMB010068095.1:0-24680 GCA_036873735.1 Pouteria campechiana
CTGCTGGTGTCATCAATCGGTCGGATAGCTGCTCGGCTACAGCTAGATGGCTCCCTTTGATTTTCCATGGCCCAACACCATGGCGCCAGGTGGATAATTGAATACCTGTGTTAGAGTTCTCTAACAGCTATAAAGGTTAGTCAAATCTTGACAATTGAATGATACTCATCTGGTCAAATCTTCAACGTTTAAGGCTCATCTCTATATTTGATTCATTGTCTATCAAGATTAAGTAGAGCATAATCTGAAGTTACCTTTATATAGCTTTGATCAAGTTTAAACAGACCATAAAATCTAGTCAAAGTTAACTATTTAAGAGATAATTTTATATTTTTATAAAAAATTATTTGGTCAACTTCATCAATCAAGCGAGCAATAAGCAAAATATTTTTATAAGTAAGCACAAATATGAAAATCAATAGTCATAGGATAAAATTGCAAACTTGAAGAAGTTGAGGAGGTTAAATGCAAATAACCCTTATTTTGACATGTACTTTTTAAAATAATTTTATTTTTTCTCATCATTTATATTTTCAATCATTGAAGTATTTTAATTTTATTCACTTTTGGTTATCTCTTCCCGAGTGCACTGAAAACATCATTCCAGTCCATAAGGAGGGATGTGCAGCCATGCATATGCATGCATATTTCCATTTTTACACAACTGTTGTGAGTTTGATCGGGTGCTTCAAGGCTAACACGTGAATGCTATTACCACTCCCACATGCTCCAACATGGGGTAACATTTTAGCCTTTTGGGGCCTTATGGGTAGTAGGGACCATGATTAACGGCTAAGATGCACGGGATGACTTGGTTACTTCACCCATTTGATTGTAGGAGTGTAAGTCAGGCGGGTTTGGAGTGAGTTTGAGCTTGCCTAACCCTAGCCCTCACTTTTAAAATCTTTTTCCAACCCTAACCCTAACCTTCACTTTTACAAACTTTTCCTAACCCTAACCCTAACCTTCACTTTTACAACCTTTTCCCAACCCTAACCCTAACCTTCACTTTTACAACCTTTTCCCAACCCTAACCCTAACCCTACATGTGCGGGTTAACTTTGGGTTCGGGTTCTGGTTGAACTTGGGTAGATTCAACATCACTTTCTCTTTTGATTTTTTTTTAAAACTATGAATAGGCTAAAGCTAATGTATTTTTTTAAAAAAAACTATGAATAAGCTAAAGTTGATTTATTTTTTTTAAAAAAACTATAAATAGGCTAAAGCAGTTAATGAAGTCTCCAAAGCAATAACAAAAAATTTCAAAAGAAAAAAAGTACAAATAAAAAGTTCTATTTACACAGCAGTAACCATGCAATTGGTAGACCAAACATCTGTTATTTTGTATTCTTTAGACATTTAATGACATTAAGATTACTATAATAATTATGTCCTCTTCAATTGTATCTATTTACTATATAAGATTTGCATATCCACCTACTTACCCACCATTAGTGATGTAAATGCATTATAAGTGTAAATAATAAATTGATATCATATTTATTTATTCTAACTTACTTTAATACTCTTTTCTTGTTTGACTATTATCTATATTTTTATTAGTATTCTTTATCTATTTTTTTTATTCATTTCATGATTGATATAAAATTTTAGGACATTATTTGCATTTTCATTTTCATCTTCTTAAAAAATTTATTTTTATTTGTTTTTACCCTCTTATGGTGAATATCATTTAACTATCCTAATAATTTTATCTTTTTCAGTAATTATCTTTGTTTTCAATTATTACCACTTATCTTTTTATCTATAACACTTTTTTATTTACTCTTTATTGATTTTATTTTAAATCATTATCCTTGACCATAGAATCATCCTCTTTTCAAAATTTATTTTTTTCTTATCTTTTCCTAATCTTAAATATATTTTAAATATAAAAAGGTTTAAAACAGAAAAGAAAAACAAAAAAAGAAGAAAGCCCTGTCTTAAATTTAATTTTAGATCATTTTAGATCAGTTTTACATTTGATAGATAATTTTGAATGGACTATTGAAAATAGCTAATTTGTGGCCTTTACGAAATGTCAATTAATGTTTTTTTACGTGGGTCATATTTTTATTTTTATTTTATCTTTAATAAAGGGATGTGGGTTTGGGTTGGGGTTGGAATGGGTTGCTCGACCCCCTTCCCATCCCTAACCCTAAGTAGGTGCTGGTGCAGATTTGATTTTGGGTTGACTAATGACTTCCCTGCCTAAAATGCAGGTTTGGATAGTGATGTTTGGGTTAAATCCGTCTTGACTTACACCCGTATTTGATTGGGCGTTTGAACAAGTGAAAATGGGCCTTGCAAACGGAAGATTGAAAAATTAATATATATAAAAAAAGGTACCCAACAAACAATATAGAAGTGTCTTGTTAGTGGTCTTTTTCCACGTGTTGAGACAAACCCAAAGTTAATAATTTTCAAACATAAGTCAGAAATAGGAGTCTAGTCAGCAGTCTATTTCTTCATATGGAGGCAAACCAAAGTAATGATTTTCTTCCACGATTTACGAGTCTAGAAAGCGTATTAGAAAAGAAATGTTTCCTTGTCGTGGGGAGTAAGTCTTGGCATTAACAATACTGTAGAAAAGCAATGCGAAGATGCGATTTTTAAATGTAGAGTAATAAGATCCGTTCATATTAAATTTTGTTTTATGTACAATGCATTAACGAAAAGCTAATAATATACATTACTAGTTTTAGCTACATAATAACAAAAAAAAACTCTAAAATCGCTATATTTTCATGCGATGTCTCTATGTCGGTGCTAAATTTTATAATTTATTTCTTTATATTGTCTATTATTAAATAAAAGGATTTGATTAACATCTAGAATTTAAAAATATAAAAATTACCTTTTATATCAATGCTATAACTAGTCTTATATAGTAAAGATAAAAGCAATGCTTATAGTTTTATAGTAGTCCCTGAGGGTAGCTGAATCCTTTAATTTAATAATAAATACTGTATTACATTAAAATTATGAAATTGTGCATAATATAGCATCGAAATGGGACGTATAATGTGAAAACAGTGATTTTCTTGCATATTTTGATTTTTTTATCTTATAAATTAGCCCTCTTATTTTTTATATTTACAAAATAGACTCTTTAAATCACTAAATATTGTAAAATAGATCCTATAATCAACAGAGTCTAACTGAAATTAATTGTCATAGTTTAAAATCAAAAAAATACAAAACTTAAAAATTTAAATTGCAAGAATATTTTACAAATTAGACTCTTTTAAGTTTTCATGTATGCATTTTAGACCTCATTCACTATTTTCCATTAGGCTTTGTCGATTACTTATGGCTAGTTTACAATATTTAGTAATTTAAAGAGTTTATTTTATAAACATCCAAAATAGAAAGGTTAAATTACATGTATACATTGTTGCTGAAACTATTTTATAAATAACCCTCTATTAATGCAAGGCTAAATACATTAAAGAGACCATTCCAATCCACACGATCTCTCCATATAAACTTACCACGCTTGATCTATCTAAACTCATCGAACTTGACATACATCCATTCTCATACATGCTAATATGTTTTGAATTTTTAAATAATTATTCCAATATATAACAAACATTTTGTGAGGTATAAATGTTTAACTACATATTTGTGGGTTACTTTGGCAAGTTTCATAGTCGATCGGACAGGACATCCGCGTCACTAATTTGATTTTTTTTCATCAGTTGAAAGTTATATGTAGCATCAACACTATAAGGAGACACCTTGGACCAAATGGCATAGCCTTGATAGCCTTTTTGACTTGCAGTTTACTAGAGTTAAGAATTGGAAACGAAAGGTTTCCTTTTCATGGGGAATAGTCCTGATTAGTGATAAAGACCAGTGTTTGAGTCATTTTAGAGCAACGACTAGAAAGATGCTCTTTTTAAATGTGGGGCCTAAGAGAACTTAGGTTATTTATAAGAACATAGGGTTAGGTTATTTATAAGAACATAGGGTTTTTATAATTTATTTTAGTCCCATCAAAAGATAATAGCAGGAGTGAATAAAAAGCAATAATTGAATTAATTACAACATCAGAGTAATAGCTTTATTGACGGGGCAAATTTGTTGGGAACTCATGTGACTGAGTTAACAAGGCTCATATATTTCTTAAATAATTAGATTAATTTATATTATTTTTTATTTTATATATAAGATATTAATACAAAATAATAATATACATTACTTATTTTAGCTGGACAAATAAATAAATAAAGGAAATGTAGAAATTTTCACATGGTGCAACCCATTTAAGTGCTATGTTGTGCTAAAGTTGATTGTTTTAATTTATTATTGAATTACAGAATTAGATTAACCTTATAAATTCTAAAAATATAAAAAAACCTTTTATATCAAATCTATACTAGCAATATAATTTAGAAGTAAAGTAATTTTTAGGCTTCTATAGTTCTCAGGCATAATTGAATCTTTTAATTTTATAATGAATAATATAAAAAAAGAAATTATAAAATTTAGTATACTATAATTAGGGGTGCAACTTACGTGGGGTTCAACCCGCACCTGGCCCGCCGAATCCAATTTAGGGCAATGCTCAAATGCAATTTTCGCTAACCGGAGACCGAAGAACCCGGTTTACCCGAACCCGATTTAAAATTTGTACAGGTTGATCCTCTGAAAATAATTTATAAATAATATATATAAGAGATACCACATGCCCTGATCCCGTGCGAACGGCCCCATTCTTCTTTCTCCCCCCTGCCGCTGCGACGCTGCTGCCATCCCTATCCATGCGAGTGTGCGATGAACGTGGAACGCCCCATCTCCATTCTTCTTCCTCCCCCAGCCGCTGCGACACTGCTGCCATCCCTGTCTGTGCGAGTGTGCGACGAACGCGGAACGCCCCATCCCCGTTCTTCTTCCTCCTCCAGCCGCTGCGATGTTGCTGCCCTAAATTCCATCCTTGTCCATGCGAACTGCCAACGCCCCCTTCTTCCTCTTGTTACTGGACGAAACTAATTCGGGAACAGAGCATCCTGAGGAGTTTTTAATTTCGGAGGTCATGGCATTCTTTTAATTTCATCTCGAGTTTGTCATGAATTTGCTACATTTCTACATTTTGCTCTGATGATGGAAAGGAAATATGTTTTTCCATTGTTCTGTTTGGAGATCTAGAACCTCAAATTTTCTGTTTTACATGTTTTGAAAGTTGTACAAGGTTGGTTCTTTTTGGTAGTATTCATTTCATTTCATAGCTTCAGTATCCATTGATTTCCTGAATTTTCTTTCAACTCATATCAATGATGTCGTTATGAGAATTTCTCCTCAAAATTTTGATTTGGAGATGTTCAGTCTCCGTAGATTCTGGGATTTTCAAATGTAAATAGTCGCGGGAATCTGTTGATAGTACGTAAGAGGTGCTGTAATCGTTGGACAGAAAATGAGATCTGATACACCTCTTGATTATGTCGTATTCCAGCTTTCGCCAAAGCACTCATGGTAAGGAAGTTATTTGATAAATTTCAAGTTGATTGGTTTTCTTTACTGGCTGGTTTTCAACTTCCATTGTTCTCTTTTCTTTTCATTAACTGTTCAGATGTGAACTCTTTGTATCGGGTGAGAGAAAGACTGAGAAACTCGCATCATGGTTGCTGAAACCGTTCGTTACCCATTTAAGGGTTGCAGAAGAAAATATAGTGAAGTCTGCTTCTTTTTTGACACCGGAGCAGAAGTTTTTTGAATTTCTAGATAAGGAAAAAGTAATGGATGCTCTGAAGACACTAAGGTTTGAGATTTCAGCTTTGGGCATAAACAGAAATAGGGTGCATGAAGTGTCTGAGTTCCTTGTATCTCCAAGCGGCATGTATCTACCAAGAGGCATGTCTCTAGAGAAATTACAGAAATTGCTTCCTTCAATAGTCATGATACCTGAAAGAAGAATAAAGCATTTGGTTGAACACGCCCTCAACCTGCAATGCGAAACTTGTTTGTTTCAAACTTAAGCTTACCATGATTGACATTTTTTTGTTAAATTGGATTACAAATCCTAACTTCAACTTATCATGATTGACATTTCTTTGTTATTTATCAAATTTCTTATATTTATGGGTTCTGAAATTCTCAAGGTTCATGTCATATTATTGCACTCAACCTGACCCAATTTTCAAAAATAAGGTTAAGGTTAGGGTTGAGGGAAACCCGAGTTTCATGAGCCCGACTTGTACCCCTAAATTTATAACACTAAAAAAGGATGCATCATATGAAAATAATGATTTTAAATAAATAATACATATCCTTAATTTTTTATTAAAGATAAAAAGATAATATCAAAATGGACCTGCATCCTTTAGGCTGTTTGTGGAATGGAAAAAAAAATTCATGTTAGCAAATTAAGAGTAATGTCACCAATAATGAGAGAAAGTTATAGTAGATAATAAATAATAATTGAGAATATTAGTATTAATAAAGAAAAGTAGGTTATTATAGAAAGTGCATGTCATATCTATGATTAGAAAATAAAATTTTCTATTGAATGGAATTCCAAAGTAGAAAAAGTGGCAAAACATTTCCAAAACCAAACCTTCCAATAATTATGCTTGCCACTATCGCTTGTTAACTTCTTCCTATGATGGGATCTACCTCACTATCTTGGTGAGTTGCCGGTCTATCTATGCCGGCTAAACAACCTAAACTCATTACTTGACTACTCCTCGGCTTCTTGAATTGCATGGGAAATTTTATTTTTCAGGAGGATTTGTATTTTTCATAATAACTATATTTTTCTCATTATTATTTATCTTTTCAATTTTATCTTTCTTCAAAAATAATTTAATGCTGCCAGGATGCACTCCAATCTCCACGCGTTCTTGTGTTTTGGGTCCACCATAGTCATTTATTTTATTTATTATTTTGTATTTCTTTTAAATAACAAAAATTATTATGATTAAAAATGTAGAAGAACCATAGCAATAGAAAAGCTTCAGGATGTTGAAAGTTATGGTATCAACACTAGCTTCATTGATGACTTAGTAGACTTGCAGTTTACCCAAGCTTTCCAAAGGGGTCTTGAAAGCCGATTGGAAACGAGATAGTCCAAATTAAGACGAGTGTTTAAATCATTTCAAACCCTAACAATGAAGTTAACAGTTTTTAGATGTTGGGGTTGGGGCTCAGAGAACTTAACACTAATTATAATTTATTTTGATCACTTGACGAGATAATAACAGATTTATATAAAGAGCAAGAATTGGATTAGTTACAACAACATGGCAATAGTTTCATTGGTGCAACAACATTTTTGGGAACTCATGTGATTGGGTCAACAGGGCCATGTATTTCTAAAGTAATTAGATTAATTCATAGTCCCTGTTTGCATCGGGCTGCCAGTCTTCCTCTGCCAGCGAAACCTATCACCTGACTCTTCTTATCCCCTTCTTGGATTTAATGGGAAATTCATTTTCCAAAGGGTGATTTGACATATACTTTTCCTAATAATTTAATTTAATTATTATTATCTATCTTTTTAACCTGGTATCTTTTATCCAAAATGATTTGATGCTGCTAGTGAGTAAAAGAGTGTGAAAAAGTTTCCTACGATTTTCTACTTATTTTTCATACTTCTTAATGTAATTTGGCATCTCAGCTACTAAATAACCTTACTTTTCTTAATTATTACTTACATTTTTATTTTTAATAAAAAAATTTCTTACTTGATTTTTATTTAATTTATTTTTAATTATTATCCCTATCATGTCATAACATTTTCTTTCTTTTTTTATTTTTTATATTTTATTTTCCACACATCTTTTCCTTTTTTCGTAAAAAAACCCTCACTGAAAAATGGAAGTAGTAGTGATTAAAATATATGGTTGTTAAAAGTTAATAATGTATCACATTAGTTTAAGAATAAATGTAAATAAGGTGTATTTGAAGCATAAAGTTTTGAAAGCAGACCGGAAAACAAAGCTTTCCTTTCCGAAGGGAATAAGTCACCAATGCAAAGATGAGATTTTAAAAAGTGGAGTGCGTATACTTTTTATTAATTTTGTTTTGTGTACAATGAATCAATAAAAAACTAATAATATATATCACCTATTCTAGCTATACAAGTAAAATGTAAAAACACTAAAATCATTATATTTTCACACGGAGTGTCTCATCTTAGTTTTATACTATGCTAAATTTTATAATTTTAAAATTTAGATTATTTATTATTAAATTAAAATATTTGATTAACCTTATAAATTCTAAAAATATAAAAATGACCTTTTATATCGAATCTATGATAGAATCATATATTAAACGTAAAGTGGTTTTTATCCTTTTATAATCCCCAACTATAATTAAATCCTTTAATTTAATTCCTTAATTTAATAATAAGCAATATAAAAAGATTAAAATTTTGAAATTTAGTATACTACAGGACCCATCATGAAAACATAGTTATTTTAAATAAGTAACTTATATTGTTAATTTTTCATATCTTAATATATTATATATAAGATAAAAAAACAATTAATATAAATGGAAGTAACTCCTATCAAAGAAATGTGGGTCCCACATACAGATGAAGTGACATAACATTTCCATATTTGTTTTATTGCGGGGTCTTCCACACGGCAGTCGGCCTAGGGCCCACTTTTATTCCCAAAAGAAAACCAAACCGTCCAATAAATATGTTTCCTGCCAGTATGCCACTGTCACTGGTTACTTCTCCTGTGACGGGGACCCATCATGAATTAAAGCGTTGTGCAGGGAAGCAAGTGTAGCTTAACTTCCCATTACATTTCCTTCTATTCTAACTCAGTGATGTAGAGTTACCCTTACGTCACTTCATCTATCGCCCG
Source organism: Pouteria campechiana (assembly GCA_036873735.1). Classification (NCBI taxonomy): domain Eukaryota; kingdom Viridiplantae; phylum Streptophyta; class Magnoliopsida; order Ericales; family Sapotaceae; genus Pouteria; species Pouteria campechiana. The sequence continues at coordinate 8,826 of JAYJMB010068095.1, forward strand.
AGTTCTTTTTGTGATCGTACCGCAAGACTGAGCAGAAGACCTGATTTAAAAATCCTGGGGTCGAATTAAAAATAAATTCGATGAACGGTTTAAACTAAATATTTGTATTTTTTAAAATATTTTATTAGAATTTTTGTTTATGACTATTTAAGTTGATGTTATCTAAGATTGTTTTTTTTTTTTTTTATGTTAGTTTATGTGTTAAATGAGGATGTGTTTAGATGGAGTCTGTTGGTAACCGCTTCAAACACCACTGAATTTATGTAATGAATCATTTCCGTTCCCGACAATTACACAGGGTGTATGGAGAGCATCTCTGAAAGAAGAATCGGAAAAAAAGAAAAAAGAAAAAAGAAAACTACAAATGATCTTTGCAATTAGTAAAATAATTGGCGAGAGGATAAGTCCTTTTCAAAAGTGAAAATTCAACAACTTAATTGTCTGATTAGTACACCTATAAACAATTGAGCAAAGCAAAACAAGGGAACCACAACACCCACTTACTACCCAACCCCTACCGGAGTCTAAACATGCCACCACGAAAGTCACTTGTGTGTCTCCTGTTCTTACTGCTAACCGCCGCTGCATCAGCATCCGAAGAAGCCAAAGCTCTTCTCATTTGGAAAGCCAGTCTCTTCCGAGCCCACGCTCTCCATTCATGGCCTATGCCACCCACTGTCAATGCTTCTTCTTTCGCCCAAGTCCAAAAGCCATGCAATTGGACTTGAATCACATGGAATGAAGCTGGAAATGTGGTGGAAATAAATCTGTCGAACTCGAGCTTGCAAGGTACAATTCATACCTTGAACTTCTATTCCTTTCCCAATCTTGTCCGCTTCGATGTAAGCCTAAACTCATTCCATGGAACCATTCCTCCCACTCTAGGAAACTTGAGCCACCTAACTGATTTGGAACTCTATCGTAATCAATTGTCCGGTCCCGTGCCTCCAGATTTGGGAAATCTAGCTAATTTGACTATGCTTTATTTGGACGCTAATCGTCTGACCGTATCTATTCCTCCCACACTGGGAAACTTGAGCTACTTGGCTAATCTCACTCTCTCCTTCAATCAATTGTCTGGTCCCGTGCCTCCAGAATTGGGAAATTTGGCTAATTTGACGGAGCTTTATTTGAGTAGGAACCGTCTAAATGGACCTATTCCTCCCACGTTGGGAAACTTGAGCCACTTGACTAATCTCTCTTCGATAATCAATTGTCAGGTCCAGTGCCTCCTGAACTCACAAATCTCCCTCGTTTGACTCGACTTGATTAGGGCAATAATAGCTTCATAGGCAATCTGCCTGAGCTATATCAAGGCAAATCGCTTAAGAAACTTATTGCATTTAACAACCATTTCACTGGACCCATTCCAGAAGGCTTTAGAAACTGCACTTCCTTAAAAAGAGTTCGACTTGAACACAATCAGCTCAGTGGAAATATAACGCAGGCTTTCGGAGTCTACCCCGACTTCCTATACCTTGATCTTAGTTACATTGGATTTCAGGGTAAAATAACGCTACTTTGGGTGGATGCCAAAGCCTGATAACGCAAAAGATCTCTTCCAATAACATCCACGGTCGAATTCCACTAGAAATTGGGCAATTGAGTAAGCTGGAAGTGCTTGACCTTTCTTTCAATCAGCTTCAAGGATAAATTCCTGGAAGCTTGGGAAGGTTGTCTCGGCTCTACAAGTTGACTTTGAAAGATAATCAGCTCCATGGTTTGGTACCAACAAAAATTGGAAGGCTCTCTGCTTTGCAAATTCTCGACTTATCAAAGAACAGGCTGATCGGGCCAATAACTCTGCAACTGGGTGATTGTTCCGAACTATATTATTTGAGCTTGAGCGAGAATCATTTGAATGGAAGCATTCCCTTTCAGATTGGTAATCTAGTATCCCTACAAGAAGCGTTGGATATGAGCCACAACAAGCTCTTGGGAAGATACCGCAGCAGCTTAGAAAATTGCATATGCTTGAAAAGCTAAATCTATCTCATAATCATCTCAGTGGTTCCATTCCATCGTCCTTCCAAGATATGGTCAGTTTATCATCCATGGATTTGGATTTCTCTTACAATGACCTTGAGGGTCCTCTGCCCAACGGCAAAGCCTTCTAGCTAGCTCCGTACAAGGCGTTTGTTGGAAATAAAAGATCGTGTGGTGAAGTAAAAGGTATGTTACCTTGCAATTCAGCTTCGGGAAATGCCCACATTAGAAAGAAACATGCCAAGATTATGGTCGTTGTCATTTCTACAGTCTCAGCATCACTGCTACTTGCATTTTCCGTCTTTTATTTCATTCGTCATCCAAGAGCCAAAAATGCAGATGAAAGAATGGCAGAAGAGAGAAGCAGAAATGTCTTTGCAGTATGGAATTTTGATGGAAAGCTTGTGTACGAGGATATCATTGGAGCAACAGAGGATTTTGATAACAAGTATTGCATCGGAGAGGGAGGTTATGGGAGAGTTTACAAAGCAAATCTACCAACGGGTCAGGTAGTAGCTGTGAATAGACTTCATAGGTCGGAAGGCAGTCAAGAAGATGATCAAAGGAGCTTCAGACGGGAGATACAATCCCTAGCAAAGATCTGTCACAGCGACATCGTAAAGCTGTATAGGTTTTGCTCCCATTCTCGATGCTTATTCCTAGTGTATGAGTACATGGAAAGGGGAAGTTTGTCTAGCATTCTTGCCAGTGAGGAAACAGCAGCAGAACCGGATTAGGGGAAGAGGATGAACGTCATCAAAGGCGTAGCACATGCTTTATCATACATGCACCACAATCGTTCCCCACCCATCGTTCATCGGGACTTCTCCAGCAAAAACATTCTGTTGGATCTGGAATTCGAGGCCCATGTCTCAGATTTCGGCACTGCATGACTCATAAAGCCTGATTCATCAAACTGGTCCACTCTTGCTGGAACCTACGGATAACCTGCGGATACGTAGCACCAGGTACTTTGTCAACACCTACATCCTAGTTTTCTTTTTTATCATTATTCTAACTTGCTTGATTTGATTTTTCTGTTGTTATTGTAAATTGTTTTTGTTATTTTTGGTAAGCAAATAAAGTAGTATAATGGCATAAGCATACCTCTAAAGATCAACTATTTTCCTTAAACTCCAATCCGAGCACCAGCTGCTCTAAACGAGCCCAAGGCAAATCACGAATTCGGGAGTACTTCTATTCCACAACCAAGATGGCTTAGACCTATTTAAAACTTTGCCCCTCAATTAGATATTGAAGTCTGCTTCTCTTCTAGTTTTCGCACCCTATTTATAAAGGCCATATGCCTCTTATTTACAAGAGGACTCGTATGCACCATTTTGGGTGGACGTCATTTCATCTCTAAAGATGCATCATTTCAATATCTTCCACTCATACAAAATAGGCATGATATATATATATTATATAATAATATGCCTACTTGTTTATACAATTTATTATATCTCCATAGACAAGGTTTTTTCATTTGATTATACCCCCTTGGGCAGTTCTTATGTCTTCTTTTAATTGTCTACTGAAAGAAGAGGGTAAACCATCAACGAATCTTTCTTTCTAGTAGTTAGCATTAGCATCATTCCTTTGTAGTACTTTTGTTGTATATAAATCTTTATAATATCTGAATTCTAATAGATTTCTACATTTAAGGTTTTTGAGAAATTTTGTCTCTCTTTCTTCAAGAACAAACATATCTCTTATGAATGCTTTAGCAATAGTGTAAATCAAGGTTGCTACAGCATCAGATTTAGGAGGAGTTTCTTCTTTCCTTTTATCCTTATCATCTGTTTTTATATGTTTAACTTAATCTTTTATATAATTTTTATTAGCTTCAGTTAGGACATTTGTCCACCAATCCTTAAGGGCTCCTACAAAATCTTGGGTTAAATATATGCATGCTTCTTTTCCACTTAATCCATCAGAGGCATAAGCTGTTGCAGCCATAGTCATTTTATGAAGAACATTTATAATTTGGTATTCTGACATTCCATCAATATTCCAAACATAAATGGCTCCTACAAAGAATTTGTTTTGAACTATCTGAGGAGTTTCTTCAAAGAGCATAGTAGGAAAGGTGTTCCTATGATAATAAGGCTTGGATGAATTTTTCCAATTTTCTTTAGGTTTGAAGTTTTTAATAGGATTTATATTTTCTAAATTAGAGTTTGGTTTTAAATTACTAAACTGATTTTCTAAAATTTCTACTTTATTTTCTGAATCATTAGATTCTTCTACTTCTGTCTTTTCTTCAGTTTCACTTTGTGAATTTTCATTTAAAGTGTTTATTTGTTGAGTTTTGGAAGTTTGTCCTATGTCTAACAATTTTAGTCTATTATTTATTTCTTTCATGAAATTTTTATTTTTTTATAGGTTTTAATTTTTTTGTTTTAAATAATCTGAAAGTTTCAACTTCAAAATTAAATGTTGGTTTTTGAAGTTTTGTTTTAGTGGATTTTACTTCCTGTAATTTATTATCTGTCTTCTTTAGGTGTTTACCCATTGTGTTTAAACAATTATTTGTATAATTATTTTGTCAAAATATTTTTTGGATGTCTGATCCATATTCCAGAATGATATAGGCTAAAACTGTTAGACATAGGACAATCATCCAAAACTCAACAAATAAACACTTTAAATGAAAATTCACAAAGTGAAATAAAGAAAAGACAAAAGTAGAAGAATCTAATGATTCAGAAAATGAAGTAGAAATTTTAGAAAATCAGTTCAGTAATTTAAAACCAGACTCTGATTTAGAAAATATAAATCCTATTAAAAACTTCAAACATAAAGAAAATTAGAGAAATCCATCCAAGCCTTATTATCATAGGAGCACTTTTCCTACTATGCTCTTTGAAAAAACTCCTCAGATAGTTCAAAACAAATTCTTTGCAGGAGCCATTTATATTTGGAATATTGATAGAATGTCAGAATACCAAATTATAAATGTTATTTATAAAATGACTATGGCTGCAACAACTTATGCCTCTAATGGGTAAAGTGAAAAAGAAACATGTATATATTTAACCCAAAGTTTTGTAGGAGCCCTTAAGGGTTGGTGGACAAATGTCCTAACTGAAGCTAATAAAAATTATATAAAAGATCATGTTAAACATATAAAAATAAATAATAAGAATAAAAGGAAAGAAGAAACTTCTACTGAATCTAATGCTGTAGTAACCTTGATTTACACTATTGCTAAAGCATTCATAGGAGATATGTTTGTTCTTGAAGAAAGAGAGGCAAAATTTGTCAATAACCTTAAATGTAGAAATCCATCTGAATTCAGATATTATAAAGATTTATATACAACAAAAGTACTACAAAGGAATGATGCTAATGCTAATTACTGGAAAGAAAGATTCGTTAATGGGTTACCCTCTTCTTTCAGTAGACACGTAAAAGAAGCCATAAGAACTGCCCAAGGGGGTATAAACAAATGGGAAAACCTTACCTATGGAGATATAATAAATTGTATAAATCGAGTAGGCATATCATTATGTAATGATTTAAAAACTAAAGAAAAACTTGAAAGAGAAAATATTCATAATAAAAAAGAACTAGAATCATTCTGTGAACAATTTAGTTTTGAAAAATTCTAGACATCTTGTTCAGGAAAAAAGAAAAAAATCTTCTAAAAAAATTATAAAAAGATATAAACCTATAAGAAAAAATAAAGATGAATACTATAAAAAAACCCAAACATGAGAAAATACTTAAAAAGAAGAGAAAATTTATCAAAGATCAAACAAATGTAACCTGTCATAAATGTGGTAAAACTGGCCATTATGCCAATAAATGTCCAAAAAAAAATAAAAAATAAGATTAATGAAATAAATCTTGAAGATAAAAATCTTGAAAAATAATTAAAAACTTATATGAAAAATATTCTTCTAAGTACAGATAATTAATTAGGAGACTCACAATCTTCTATAAATGAAATAGAAGAAGAAGAGTTAGAAACTGATAATGAATATAGTATAAATATGATAACCAACTATGAAGAAGAACTTCTAAATTTAGCTGACCAAATTAATGATCCAGATGTCCAAAGGCAATACTTAATGAAAATTAAGTCTATGCTAAAGTAAAAGGAGAAACCTCCAACTCCTATTTATAACCTAGAAGAAATTCTAAAACCATTAAAACATCCAAAGAAAGATGAATTAGACAGTATAACCTTAAAAGAAGAAGTGAATGAACTTTGTAAAGAAATAAAAAATAAATAAAACTTGAGATAAAACTCCTAAAAGAGTTAATAAAATGGGAAACTTTAAAATCTTCTCAAAAAGAGGAATATACAAATTCAGATGATTTAGAGCAATTTGTTCAACAAATAGTAAAGACTAAATCCTAAGAATGGCTGACGTCAATACGAATAAAAATCCACGATTTTAAAGTAAATGAAATAGCCTTAATAGACTTAGGAGCTTATTCCAATTGCATTAGGGTAGACTTAGTCCCTAGACAATATAGAGATTTAACAACTAAAAACCTAATGGATGCTAGAGGAACTAAACTCCAAGTAAAATATAAAATTTCTGAAGGAGAAGTCATAAAATAAGGAATGATATTCCATTGAGAAGTCCAGTAGGGCTAATATCATTGACAATGATCTAATATTTGAAAGATTTAAAAAATTATTGTGATTAACTATAGAAAAATAGAAATCTTTAGAAGATAGATGTCTGAAGCATCATCCTCCTCTTCCAGAGGAGAAAATGAAATTAATAGTGAAGAATTTTCTTATAAAAACATTAGTCAGAATAATTCTAATTGGATGATTTCACATATTTCAGTAAAAACTCTCTACCAAAAAGTAGTTTCTTAAACATGTTTACATTAAACATAAGAACTGTCGAAGAGACGATTCCACTTTAAAATAATTTTGATAAGCTTCAATTAATAAATTTGAAATTAATTGAAGAACATATTAAAAGTAAATACAATTATATTCACTTTAGATTGGTTCAAGTAGCTATGAAGCCTCTATCTAGAAATGGGACGTATGCTGCTATATTGTTTAGTCTAAATGACTTTAAACATACTATATGGAAAAATTCCCAACTAGAAGCCATTGAAACCAGCTTATATGACGGAACAGTCTATTTCAATGTCTTTCCCAATTTCACAATAGCATTAAAGGATGCAAATATAGTAAAAGCTTTAACTTTATCAATAAAAACTTCAAATATAGAAATGGAACAAGGATCTTTACCATTAGCAATAATGTATAGATTCGGTTAAAACTTTCAAAATCTGCTTTCATTCATGGAGTTAGAGAAAGAAGACATAACCCTAGAGAAACTATGTTATTACAAGCAGACCCTAGAAAAATAAGAAAAATGATTCCTAAAACTATTAAATTGGACCAAGTTAAATTTTTAGAATCAAGAATTAAGGGAATATTGTAAAAAAGAAATTAATGATCTCGTTGAAAAAGGATTAATTAGAAAATACGAACCTCCAGGATCTCCTTGGTCTTGTGCAGCTTTTTATGTTTACAAGGCTACTGAAAAGGAAAGTGGAGCACCTAGATTAGTTATTAATTACAAACCCTTAAACAAGGCTTTAAAATAGATAAGATATCTTATACTTAATAAGAAAGATCTTCTTAAAATAATTAAAAAAAGAAAAATCTTTTCTAAATCTGATATGAAATCTAGATTTTGGCAAATCCAGGTTATTGAAAAAGATAGATATAAAACTGCATTCACCACTCCGTTCAGCCAGTATGAATGGAATGTAATGCCCTTTGGATTAAAAAATGCTCCCTTTGAATTTCAAAGAATAATGAATGAAATATTCAATCCTTATGGTTTTTTAATAGTCTACATAGATAATGTTCTTATATTTTCTAACAATATAGAAAATTATCTTAGATATTTAGAAATCTTCCTAAAAATTGTAATCTGAAATATATTAATTCTCTTCGAAAACTAAATATTTAATTTGTCAAACCAAGATTAGATTCTTAGGTTATGAAATCAATCAAGGAACCCAATTATCTATTAAAAGATCTATAGAATTTGCGGATAAATATGTATATATCTGTATATATGCATATATATGTGTATATGTATATATATAGATATATACATATATATATATGTATATGTATATATATAGATATATACATATATATATGTATATGTATATGTATATGAGAAATGATTCAATATAACCGCCGCCTACACTGAAATATTCAGTGTAATTGGTGTTTTTACCATGGGATGCGGCGGGCATCATCCAGGCCCTTCATGGGCACTGTGAGTGAGTGAGGGAGGGAGAGTGCTCCATTTGACTCCATCTCCCCAAAAAACAAAACTCACGGTACGAAGGGGGCGCGATGTGACTACTTCCAATCTTTCATCAGTGAATAATTCAAAATTTTCAGCGTGAAAAAACTCAAAACCCAAACCTTTTTGTCATCTTCCTACCTCATTAAATATTTCACATTAGTGAGGAATTTATAAAGTGTATATTAAAAGTTTTTATTTTTAGTGTAAATTTTATTAATTTATTTTTATTTAAGTGTAAACCTCTTTTATTTTTATTGAAAATTATATAGTTTTTTAGGCATAAAATAATTGAACATCAGCAATCAAATTAATAAACTTTATATTAATTTTTTTAGTATGAATTTTATTAATTTATTTTTAGAGTAAATTTCACTAATTTTATTAAAAGTTTTCTTTAGTATAAATTTCATTAATTTAAACTTAATATTAAATTTTTTTGGCCTAAATGTCATTAATTTATTTTTAGTGTAAATTTCATTAATTTCATTAAAAGTTTTTTAGTGTAAATTTTACTAATTTAAACTTTATATTAAATTTTAACTTTAAATCTAGATTAAAAATTTAAATTCTAATGCTGAAACATCTAACTGCTCGCTGTTTTAATCCATGTCCCAAATTATGTCCTATATCCGAAAACCAAGATTCTATGTTTCACTGTGAACTCTATATCCCAAATACAGTAAAACAATTCATAATCTATATCCCAAACTATGAACCATGTCCAAAAATCTAGATTCCATGTTCCACTGTAAACTCTATGTCCCAAACGCAGTAAAATCCTTACATAATCTATGTCTCAAATAAAGGACTTCCATGTCCAAAAATCCAAATTCCATGTCCCACTGTCAACTCTATGTCCGAAACGTAGTAAAACCCTAACATAAATAGGAAAATCAAAGCCAATTCTTCATTTCAAACACAGCAACTTCCTCTCTCCTCCCTATTTCTTAAGTCCCAAATCTCAACGACTTTCCCATCTTTATTATAGACATAGCATTTTCTCACAACATTTAAATATTCCCCTGTCGCACCTCCTATCTTCTCTATTTTTCCTATTTGCACCATATTTTTGGTGCGTGACGATTTCCTAAATTCATCCCTTCTTCATTCCAATCTAAAATCATGGCTGAAATGGCTAAATCACGCATGGTAGCAGCATCAGCATCTACAAAGTCTTCCAGAAGAAGAAGAGTAAGAGAGGAAGAAAAAGTGAAGCATCTCCATCACAATGGAGAAGGATGGATGAGAATCATCTGCTAGAGGTATTTTTATTGAACAATCACAAATCCTATAATAGATTTGTGAATGTCTATGAAAAAAAAGTAGTGAAGGGAAAGAGTGTTGATTTTGATCGATTCAGTGAAAATGATGAATTTGGACATACGTAGATGGATTAAAATCCAAGGGTGGACTAAGTTTATGAGTTGTTGGGAGAAATGCTACACAAGGATAGTTAAAATATTATTCTGCAACTATGATTCGAAGACGAAGAAATCATGGATAGGAGATAGAGTAATAGATTTGTCTCCTGAGAACATAAGGGCGTGTCTGAATCTCCCTATAGTTGAAAGAGAGGAAAATGATTGACCTATCTTGAGAAAATAATTATTTTCAGAGGTGGCTAGAATAGAGGTTGATGAAGAAGTAAAGATGCTACATCCCAACTATTTGGACAAGAATATGGAAATGACTCACATTTTGCTCATCAACAACATCTTTCCAAAAATAGGAGGTAGACATAACATTTTTGAGAAAGATTGCAAAATATTATGGGCAATAAAGAATGAGAAGAAAATAGACCTAACAAAGACAATCTCAGATCATTTATTTCAGGTCAAAAGCAATAACAGATATCCTCTTCCTTATGAAATGATCATAACAAAATTCTTAAGAAGAGCGGGAGTCGATTTGACTTCTAAAGATGGGAAAGAATTTAAAAATTCTGATTTGATGACTGAGGTGAATTTGAGGAAAATCGGTTCTAAAAGGACCAAGTCATCCAAGCGAACAAGATTTGAGGGTTGAACAACCAAAAGAAGAGAAGCAGAATGTGTTGCTTTAGGTGTGGAAATAAGGGAAGAAATTCCCACTAATAGAGTAGAGTAAATGACAATTGATCTGAGTGAATAAGAGGCAGTTGCTGAATTAAAGGAACAAGTTCTCACTTCAGTCGCAGCAACAGCAACATATGCAGCAACTGCAGAAACAATAACAAGAACAACAACACCAGCAGCAGCTTCTCCACTCACAGAAGCAGTAGCACCTCCTCCAAGTAGGCCTTCATCCTCCACTCATAGTAGTTTTGAGAATAGGCTGAGAAAGATTGAAGTTGATGATGCTCTGAACATCAAGATGGATTCAATGAAGGAGCAGATGGATTCAGTGTGTCAAAAGCTGGATACTTTAACCTGTTTGGTTGAGTCCATCAAATGGCAATCGAAGCTTGTTCAATCCTCTTCTCCATCATCACCTTTCCATGATCTTAGACCTTCTTCACCCCTGAGGTCCCTTCAACCTCATTATTCTGATCACTTTCATCAATCTTCATCTCATCATGGTGATCAATCTCATCATTCCTCACCCTCCTCTCTTGTTCATGAGCATAGACCTACTTCACCCATCAAGTCTACTCATCCCATGAGTACTCCCTCCTCTCCATGTGTTGAAATTCTTTCATCTCTATAGTCCTCTCCTCAACTCACATCCCACACTTGTCTACTCGTTACTTCTCCAATTGTTGCAATTCTTCTATCTCCACGTTCCCCTCCTCAGCATAGACCTACTTCATCTCCATGGTTTGACTCAGAATCCTCTCTCTCTCTCTGAGTCAATTATGTCACTTGTAAATATTTTAACATGGATGAAGTCCACTCTGAATAAATCTTATCTCCCATCTCCACAGGAAACTGCCTCTTCTCCATCACAACCCTCCTTACAACTACTCCACAGGAAATCGCCTCTTCTCAATAGACAATATCTCCTCCCCCTTCACAAAAACCTCTAATGCATTCGGCTCTACAAATTCCAAAAGTCTTTAAGGATCCAATAGAGGAACAAAAGTCATACATCTTCCCCACTGTAATATTACCCAAGCCAATATATAAAATTCAGCGTCCCAAACTTCCCAAATCAATACATTCAACTGGTGAGAGTCCAAAGAAAAGAATAAGAATGACTCTGCAAGAAGTTGAATACAGGCAGTTGATAAATCAATTGGTTACCCAACTTATTCAATCTCAAAAAGGGCAGTCACTCTCTCTGATCATCCTTTCCTAGATTTTGAAGATCAGGATTTCCTCAACCATATTATAATAATGAAAGATCTAACCAAGAACTTCAAGCCCAAGCCACTCCCAGATGGTGATGCAATCATAGACAAAATACTAAATGATTACATCCTACGCACTTCATCCAACCCACCACTTCCACCCTCATAAAATCCTTCACGTTGAGTGGGTTCAATATCATTGGATGATATGGTTAAATTTCATGCTATAACTAACACATATGATCCTAACTTTATTTACCTTCTAGAAGATGTGTATCGCATCCATAGGAATAGACACATTGATGTATTTGGGCTTGGGATTCCATCACCATTTCCAAAGTTTGGATGTCCCTGATATGAAGCAAAACTGAAAATTATTTCTTATTCTGAACAAGGAAATGCAAATTCTGCTAGATTCACATCTCACTCCCAAACAGAGGTTGTTGTTGCCTCCATTTCCACCCCTCAGCTTCCTCCATCTAAATCTCTTTTTCTCATAACCAAAGCTCCAAGTTCTAAGCCTAGACCTCCCCTCAAAAAGAAAATGGCAGTTTCCAAACCTTCTACTACCAAACTCCTTTCTTCCACCCCTCAGCTTCCTCAATCCAACCTTTCTACCACCAAACTCAAACCATCACCTATCCAAACTAGACCACCTTTATCTAGTCCTTCTACTACCAAACTCCAACCATCACCTTTCCAAACCAGACCACTTTCATCCAATCCTTCTACTAAAAAACTCAAACCATCACCTTTCCAAACCAGACCACTTTCATACAAACCACTTCCTCCTCCTCCCATCTACTTAGACCAAGAGGAATATGCTTGCAGACTTAGAATAAATAACATAGTTCTTCAAGCTAGGCATCTCCCCTCCTACCCTAAGATGCTCACACTTGAATACCAAGCTCGTCTTGGGGTAATTCCTCGTCTTGTGTCCCCATCAGCATTGCTAGTTGCATTGACACAGGCTCAAGCAATTCTGGCAATAATGGTCACATCAAAAATAGGTCCTCAAGTATCTTTCAAAAGACCGAAGATGACTGGATTAAACAAATAGGAGCCCAAATCCGAGAAATAAATCTCTTTTTGCCATAGAGATGTTATCTGTAACTTTAATATGTACTCATTTTTTCTTATACTTAAACTGTAAATTAAAAATTTGATAGGTATCTATTAATATGTAATACTTATACTACAATCTGTAATTTTGAGATATACTCATTTATATGTAATACTTACACTGTGTAAAGAATGGTTATTATCTTATGGAAGTTGGCTAGCATCTTATGTCATTTTATTTTTACAAGTGAACTAGTATAGGGGATGGTCTTTCCAAGCTTTTGATTTTGCTAAATGTGGGTTACTCCACTTGTGGTCAAATTTACACTAGTGAAATTACAAGATGAAGACTACGAAATCTTACAAAGTTTAGTCGCGGCCTTGGGATTATGGGACATGGACAGTGGGTCATGGGCATGAGAATCGAGCTATGGAGAGTAGGACATGGGCTTGGGATATGGGACATGGGGCTTGGGTCGTAGGACATGGACATGGGACTTGGGGCATAAAGAGTGGGACATGGGCTTGGGACATGGGACTTGGGGCATAAAGAGTGGGACATGGGCTTGGGACATGAGACATGAGACTTGGGTCATGGGACATGGACATGAGACTTGGGACATAAAGGGTGGGACTTAGGACATAGAGAGTGAGTCATAGGTCATGGGACATGGATATGGGACTTGGGGCATGAAGAGTGGAACATGGGCTTGGGACGTGGGACATGGGACTTAGGTCGTGGGACATAGACATGGGATCTGGGACATGAATAATGGGACTTAGGACATGGAGAGTGAGTCATAGGTTGTGGGACATTGATATGGGACTTGGGGCATGGAGAGTGGGACAGGGACATTGGGAACCATTCATCCATGTCCATCTTTATAATCCTGGACATGGAATATGAATACAGACATGGATGAACGGTTCTCGAACATGGGAAGGTCCACTATGGTTCTTGGAACCGTTCATCCATGTCTGACTTCATAATCTCGGATATGGAATATGAATCCGAACATAGATGAATGGTTCTCGGACATGGGTATTAGATCAGGACATGGAATAAACGATTCCAAGCGCCCAAGTCCCACTGTACACGTCCCACACCCATGTCCCACTGTACATGTCTCATGCCCATGTCCCACTATCCATGTCCCATGTCCCACTGTCTATGCCCATGTCCTAAACTCCATGTCCCAAGACCCATGCTCACGTCCTATGTCTCATGTCTATAACAAGCACTCTTATATTATAACAATTGTTATAATGAATCTCTATAGTCGATTCATATGTTCGTGGCTCATCTAAGTATTTACATAGTCTTGCAAACGGACTAGTGTTTGCCGCATGCTTCTTATAAAAGTAAAAAAATTAACAAATATACCAAAATAACTACCAAAACTACATGGTGTATTTTTACACACCCTTCATTAACTCGAAGGTGAGTTAGAGTTTTCATGGATGGTCACAACACTTTGAAGCTTGGAAAAGTCTACTGAAGGGTATGCAACCTTCATCGCTACAAGGTTTCACATAGCAGGTCGAGGTCGGGCATTGGTTTGGGGCAGTCCCAGGAAGGTCTTGAATCCTCTCTTGTTGTCCTTCGAGTTTTCTTCCCAGCTGAACCCGATCTTGGTTAAGGATAGTGTAAGTTTGCACCAAACCTAGGGTTGTCTCCCGCTACTGTTGTTGCATCTCTATAAGTCGCATTTTCAACTGGGATACCTCACACTTTAGACCACCAATTTCTAGTATAACCCGATCCTTTGGTGTTGTGAAGAATGCATCCCAAGATTCATTATGTGGAGAGCTGGACATATTTTCAGTAGATGAGCTTTCCAGCATTGAGGAAGATGAGGTCTGAGATGCTTCAGATGTCATTCAGGCATTTTTAGAAATTCTTTTATAGGATATATGTCGATTCAAGTGAATATCATTAAACAGTAATAAATACTTGTACGTTACTAATCTCCCAACACCCAATTGATGCTCCTATGCAACTTGAAGCATCGTAAACAATGATGGAATATTCATGTGATTCTAGGCATTTAAATGGTTGTACATGGACATCACCAGAGAATTAAGGAAAAAACAACAAATATACAGAATGTGCAAATATTCTAGGAAGATAAATTATAATATATTAATATGTCAATTTATTCAGAATATATATTGTATATCAGAATTAAAACCAAAAGCACGATGAAGAGAACTGGTATTTAACCATGGGCTTGTTGTCTCCAACTGTTGAAGGAGTTGACTTATTTCACGCTGATTGAAACCGAAAAAGTGGTCTAATGTAGAGTGTTGGATATACTCCATTGTTCTTGTAACATTTTCAATCTCGACCTACAATCATTGATGTTTGAGGCTTTTTAGAAAAGTGCTCTGCCCATGAAAGAATCTTGTCTTGCTCGACGAGTTGCAATTCTCGCAGAGAAGTCTATAGCGTTTATATCTCTCTGCATAGTTCTTCGATCTTGCATAAGGCCCTCTCCTAAAGAGTAGTATTCCACAACCTCCACCATGCATTTGGCTTTCCATTGTCCATTACTAGCAATGATTGGAATGAAAGAAGGCCTGAGAAGTTCCAGACTTGGAGAAGAAAGGCTGGGAATACCAAGGGCTGCTAACATGTTCCCGAATTAATGCGTAAATTAAGTCCAGCCTTGAAAATTGGAATACACTCTTCTCTACCTTAATAAGGATAGATGCATTTCCTCGTAAATAAAGAATATCGAGCCTTCTAAAAAGCCTTTGAAAAGTCGCATTGAATGAGACTCCTGATTGGTGTTGCATATGTGATATGGAGTACGTTGTTAAGTTACGTTATGTTGTCTTTGGTTATTGAGTATCGCGTCAATAAGAGAAATTAACATAATATGTTTATATTTGCCTATATCCTGTTAGTTATTTGAGTCAATTTTCTTTTTCTTTTTTTTTTACGCTTTACAATATGAACAATTCATAAGCAGGAGTGCATGGACAATTATTACTCTTAAGTGGGACATGAGCATGGGACTTGGGACATGGGTATGGGATTGGGACATGGGCATGGGACTTGGGACTTGGGACATGGACTTGGGACTTGGGACATGGGTATGGGATTGGGACATGGGCATGGGACTTGGGACATGGGCATGGGACTTGGGACTTGGGACATGGGGATAGGATTGGGACATGGGCATGGGACTTGGGACATGGCAATGGGCATGGGACGTGGGC
>JAYJMB010068106.1:0-24679 GCA_036873735.1 Pouteria campechiana
TTTTGGCTGAAAAAAGCGCTTTTACACTCCCAAAACGCCAGGCCAAACAGGCCCTAAAACATTCAACGTTAAGCGGCTTACAAACTCGCTCCAAGAACCGACGTTTCAAACTTCTTTATCACAGGGGTGATGCTAATGCCTTAGAAAATTAAAATTTTCATCAGGCCTGACATACGCTACCAGATGTTGCAGATGGACGGTCTAGATCATTAGAAAGTAGTGCACACGAGTCTGTTCTCTACTCGAGTCGAGACTCGAAGAGTCATTGGATGCGAAAACATCATGTTGTCGAGATTAAAAATCCGCACTCTCTCGCATCTTCTGGGTACAAAAACGGAGAATTTTTTCACTGGGCTCGGGAGGGAGGGAAAGGGAAAGGAAAAAGGGAGGACAGGCAGAGCGCGGGAAAAACAGGAGAGAGTGAAAGGCAGAGGAAGAGATGAAGGAGAGAGGAGGAAAAGCAAGCCAGCCATCTGTAGATGAGAGATACACGCAGTGGAAGTCTCTGGTTCCCGTCCTCTACGACTGGCTCGCCAACCACAACCTCGTCTGGCCTTCGCTTTCCTGCCGGTACTCTTCCGCTCTCTCTCTCTCACCACCAACATTTCGGTCCTCATTTCTTCCATTATACTCCATTTACTGCTTATTCGCATAAACGTCTCTGGAGTTCTCTGGCTGCTATTCGAAGATTTATTTATTTATTTATTGCTAAGTGTCTGTCGAGGTAAAAAGACGTGCTTTTTTAGCCGGCGTGCTGCTGAGGGTCAGGGATGCATCATCTGGGCGTAGCGTTCTCCATATGTGCGTTGTTAGGATTATTTTTAGGATGCTTGACTGTATTTTTAGGGCGTTTGGGAAGAAGAGCTTCTAAAGTGGTGATGATGGAGCACCTAGGGTTCGTCTTTGGGGTTTGGCGGACACTGCATTTGGCTCAGGGGAACGATTAGCGAGGAGGCTTCTGGTGTACACATGCACGTGTGTGGACATGCCAATTAGTGATGTGAGGAGAATGGAAACCCTCGATCTTTTTCAAGTCTGGTGCTGTAGGCGGTGCGTTTGCCATGGTTCGCGAGTCAAATAGTTGAGACCATTTGATACACATCAAATTTTTAGTTGTAGTGTTCATGCTCCAGTTCATTGGAAAAACAGAAAACTTTGGGCAGCGTCCTCTTTGGCTAAAAAGGCCAGACTGACATACCAACAAAGAGAAAAAAGGGAGTAATCTGTGTGTCGTTGGGTAGCAGTTTCTCAAAGACGCACATCAAATTTTTAGTTGTAGTGTTCATGCTCCAGTTCATTGGAAAAACAAAAAAACTTTGGGCAGCGTTCTCTTTGGCTAAAAAGGCCAGACTGGTCATTGAAATGATATTGCGGTGTGACATGCCAACAAAGAGAAAAAAAAAAGGGGAGTTATCTGTGTCGTTAGGTAGCAGTTTCTGAAAGATGCACATCAAATTTTTAGTTGTAGTGTTCATGCTCCAGTTCATTGGAAAAACGAAAAACTTTGGGCAGCATCCTCTTTGGCTAAGACTGGTCATTGAAGTCATATTGCTGTGTGACATGCCAACAAAGATAAAAAAAAGGAAGTAATCTGTGTGTCGTTGGGTAGCAGTTTCTGAAAGATGCTTTACCAAATCACACTCCCACTGCCAACATGAATTAAGAAGACCCCACCCAGTAAACAACTTGTGTCCTGCTCAGCTGTACGACGTACATGCATGTAACTATCTAACAGAGTTTTGAAAGCCTTTTGATTGAGAACTCAGCTATCTGTGAACATTCCAAGCTTCTTCTGAATTATCTGGGCTTGTTGATATGGAAATACTGGCTCAGCTTTGGAAGCTCGCTTCTTGTTTTCTGAATTCCTAGGACCAATTGTGTATGGATTATGAACTAGAAATCTCATTGGAGATAAAGTTAGAAGGGGGATCATTTTCTTAAGTTTTAGACAGCAGGTGCATATGATTTTTGAGTCTCCTACATCAATTCTGTGTAGGATTGTATTAGCACATGAGGTGTGCCCAGACTATTTGCCTGTGCTTATTATGGCATGGTTATCTTGTCCATTTATGTTCTCTTTTTTTTTTTTACTGTTAGATGGGGTCCACAACTGGAGCAAGCCACTTACAAGAATCGTCAGCGTCTCTACCTTTCTGAACAGGCAAGTATTTGCCATGTTGATTGTGTTTTTTATGCAGAACTATCTTCTCCATGTAATTGATATGGTACGTTTGTGTAGTAATGTTTCATTTACCTTGAATCTAGTCATCATCTTTTCCTTAACTGCATTTGTATAGGTGTTTGGGTTTTATCATCTTCTGAATTTCATGCTTGTTAATGCATTTCAAGCACTTATGTATGGTTGATTTTAAGCATGCTATATTCATACATATAGTCTATGTATAGCTCTAGGTCGAATAATTCATTTCCTTAGTATTTCTGCAACAAATTTGTTTCTTATGGCTTTTGGTGCAAGATCCTTATTTGTGAATGATGCACATTGCTGTGTTATGATGATGATATTGAATGGATACACATATTTTTGGAATGAATTCCATCAAGAGGCATTTGTGATTTCATACCCCAGTCGGTGCACTGTGATTAGCATTTGATTGATAAGCAAAGCTACTCTCTTAAATGTTGCCTTTGGGGAGTAGTCTTTACATTACAGATACAAGTGAATTCTTGTCATACTTTTGGGGATATAATCCTTTTAGAAGCAACTTATTTCTTAAATGCTTTCACATGATGAAAATTCTGGCTATTGTAATTTACAGACAAGAATTTAGCAATCTACAAGAGGTTTTGAAATATTATTTCTTTAATTTCACATTTGGTACATCTATATTCTCTTTGTGAATCTTACATACTTTGAGTGACCATGTACTTTGTTTTCAATTCCTTCAGACTGATGGTAGTGTTCCAAACACTCTTGTAATAGCTAACTGTGAAGTTGTAAAACCAAGGGTTGCTGCTGCAGAACATATATCACAGGTAATTTCACCATTTTATAATATTTACTAGCTTCTGAATTAGTCTACTCATAATGGATGATGGATAAAATGGTCATACCATCAGTTCTGGTATATCGAATGTTGGCTAAAATGATACTATTGATTTTTTAAACTTAAAATTTTCAGTGTCAAATGTCAAGAGAAATTGCCAAAGCAATCTTAATGTAGTTTTTAATTTCTAAAATTTATGATCTCACTTGTAGGGGAACAACTACTATAGAGTACAAGTAATTGATATGCCCTAGCAAGATACTTGTGTATTTATTTATGTAGCACTCTTACTGCTAATGGCACCGCGGCAAATATCAATGATGCACAGTTGAGGGTTCCATGCTTGATCCAAGGCAATAAAATCAAGCAGGTTTAGAAATCAGGGGTTTGAACCAACCTGTGTTGCAATCAGTGTTATCAGAACCGGACTGGACTGGCCATTTGGACTGGTTCAACCAGTTGACCAGTCCACTCTAGCCCAGTTCGGTCCAATAATAAATCTTTTTATTTTGATATTATTACTAGAATAAAAGGATGAATTAAAATAATATATTATTATGCAAAAGATCTATATATATTTAGATTAATATCTATGATTTAGATTTTTCAAAATTATGTTATATTATTTTTTAAATTTTTCAAAAAAAAAAAGAAAAGAAAACTGGTTGAACTGGCCAGTTGAACCAATTGGACCATGAACCGGATGCTTGACCGGTTCAGATAACTCTGGTTGCAATTTAGGTGGACATGCCAAATAAGGATGTTGGAATGAACATCCTATTAAAGTATGAATTTTGTTTTGTGGTTTGTGAAAACTTTGGATCAGCATGGCTGGAGTATGGAGGTGAGAAATCTCTGATGCATGGGTTATATCTGATTTGAGCCTACGTGGGGCACTTGGCCGACTGTTGTCAGTCTTTGATTTAGGCCATTTTCTCATGCCTCTGGTTTATTGTAAGTTTAGTGGCTTTCTCGGAATTTTCTGTCAAGGCACGAAAAATTGTCCTCAAAATGGAAAAGGGCGCATTATGTTAAGTTAAATTTAGATCCGTTGGGTCCACTTGTAAAAAAAAAGGAAAAGAAATTGCACTAAAAATGCACTTGAGAGCAATATTCTTGAATACAACCAATCATTGTTTTTAAACTTTGATGCCCATAATTTCTTTTTTTTCTGTCCCTGTTTTTGTGATATGGAAGATGATCAATTTGAAAGAAGACCTAGATTTTTGAGTTGTATTGAAGAACAGTCTGTTATCGTATTGACTTGCAGCTAAATTAGTTTTGCAACTTTGCCCTTTTCACTTTTCTCGGCTTGGGCAGTAGCATCATTTATCTGCCTGTTGGTATTTCTGCTTGGACTTGAACATAAAGCTTCAGCGATTTGAGAATTGCTGGTACTTCTATGAGCGAATGCTGAAATATGTATAACAATCTTTGTTTTTTAATTTGAATGTTTACTATGGATGATTTTTGTGCCTACTAGTTTTTCCTGACCATAGCCCCTTCATGACCTTGATTTTCTTGCCCTTTGGAATGTTTTTTTGAGTGTTGCTCACTCTGGAGTTAAGCCATGATGGCATTGTTTTGATTTGTGAGTGGCACCAAAATAGCCATGAATAGTAAGCAGCTAAATTATATTTTGCTAACTTACTATTTAAGATGAAAACAATGCAACCACTGGATATGGCTGATTCAGTATTGGTAATAACGATGATAGCACACTTTGAGTTGTTATCTGTGCCATACTCATCAGAGGATCAAATGCCATTCTCGTTCAGAACTTCATGTTATCATATGGCTGCTAGGGTTCTTGCATGAATCTTTGTGATAATTACAGTGCTTGTTCTATTGACCAAGTTCAAATCCAAGCAGTTTGCTGACCTTTCATGCAATTTCTGACATTTTACATTTGCTTTATTTTGCAGTTCAATGAGGAAGCGCGATCTCCATTTGTAAAGAAATTCAAAACCATCATTCATCCTGGAGAGGTAGGAAGTGATGTGTTCGCATCATAAATTAATAAATGCACCCCCTCCCAGTGATTCACAAAGTTCAAGTGTGATGCATATTTATGTGGTTACCTTCCAAGTTTCCAATCCAAATACTTTTTTGGGGTCTCTACAGTGAATTTGAGGTGGCATATATTTGAAAAAATTGGATCTCACCGCAAATTACAGTGGGTTCCCCAGTTGGCAAAAACATCACAGTTTGTAGCCTTGCACCACACAAATGCTGTGTATAACATTGTCTGGTCTAAAGTCCTGCTCCACTACCACACATAAATGCAGTGCATATGACAATGTTTGGTGCAACCAGCTTGCATGGCCACATCATGTTTAACCCTTGATGACAAGACACTAGCTAAAAGTTAGTTTGATCAATAAACTTGGGCGGACCATCAAAAACAGTTCCAAGGGTGTTTCCAACTAATAAGACCTATTTGACGACTTTTCCTACCCAATTTATTGTATATGTCTAATCCGTTCTTTTAAATAGACTTATCCTAACAGGATGAATAGACACCATCCTCCAAAACATGTTGTATTGCATTCAATCCAAAGGCTGAAAAAGCATGTGTTTACATTATGCCCTGTGTAATTGGCTAGAGGAATCTTAAACAAGACATGACATATGAGGCAGAGTATTTTGGACACCATTTACATTTTTGTTGCACTATGGCCTGCATGAATCTTGAATTGATCAAATTGGACTCAGGTCCTCAAATGTTTGTTTACTACCTTGTCCATGTGTCTTTTTGGGTCATCCCTTCTTGAGCCTTCAACTTGAAGTGACTTGCTTCTAATTTGCAGTTCTAAATCCCCTTTGCATATGGCCAAACCACAGAAGTCTGCGTTCCCTTATATTATACACTAATGGTGCTTCTTCTATGTTTCCTCCGGTCATTTCATTTCTAAGTCTCTTGTTTGTCAATCATTCAGCATCCTTATTTCATTTTTTTGTCCGATGAATGAGCTATTGACTATTTCTTGACTTCACAAAAATGGTTTGCAAACATTGGCCACTAATGGCATCCTGTATGTTCTGTAATTGTATTGTTCCACCTCTATCCATAATTCACAAGCACATGATACATACTCGTATGCCTGCTTGTGTGTGCTTGAGCCTCAGTTGATTATGCTAAATTCTATGCAAGTGGGGGTTTTCCAAACGCTTGGTATGTGTGGAGCTTTTTGATTCAGTGGAGCTTTTTGATTCTTGTTCATTGAACTTAGAGGTCTCTTATATCTTTTAAACATGTGGCTAGTATGAATTATCTGAGACTTTCAAGCACTGTGAGTTCCTGTTATTATTTTGCAGGTGAATAGAATCAGGGAACTACCTCAGAATAGCAAAATAGTTGCAACCCACACTGATAGCCCTGATGTAAGTGCTGTTATATTTTTCCTTATATGTTTATCAAGTCATGTATGTTATTCCCCTCTCTTTCAGCTAGTGAGACAGTGCTGAGTATATACTGCCACTTAAGTGTATTTGATTTTTAACCAGGTTTTGATCTGGGATGTTGAGGCTCAGCCTAATCGTCATGCTGTTCTTGGAGCTGCAGATTCTCGTCCAGATTTGGTCTGTAATTTCTTGTGTAGTTGTTTGTTCCTCAAGCATGCAGATCTTCCTTTTAAGAGAAAGCATTTACCTAATATTGAATAAAGGAAATTTTTTGTACAAATCTTTCAGTTATGAAGCTATTAATTTAATGTTGAAAAATTTCTCCATTGACAATGCACATTTCATTATGTTTTATTTTATTTTATTTTATTTTGTCTCTTTACATTTCTTTGAAGGCATTAGTTCATTTAGTTGGTTGATGCCAAATTCTTCATCATGCAGATTTTGACTGGGCATCGCGACAATGCTGAATTTGCCCTTGCCATGTGCCAAACTGAACCCTATGTGCTCTCTGGAGGTATGTATGTCCCCTTCCAATTGTTATTTGCTTAGATTTTATGCTCGTATTGTGTTTTTAGTTGAGATAACACACTTTTTTTACTTAGTGCTAGTCAATATATAAAAATCTGCTGAAGTAATTGATTTCTGCACTTAAAGACAACAAGGCATAAAGCCCAAAGGGCTAAAAGGCTCATGGGCCTAGTGAAACCAAAAATGCTATGAGGCTATATGCTATCAACAATTTGAAGGCAACTCAAAAAAAAGGAAGCTACTGGGTCAAGCTTTCTTGGCCTAAAATAACCTTCCATCTGATGCCTATCTTTAAGAGTTGGAAGCTACCTGTGGAGGGTGAAATTGGCTTTTGAGGAGGTTTAAGAACACATTTTTTGTAATATTGCTTCCCAGGAAGCTGCCTCACTTGTAACAAGTCTACAGGATCTGAGAAGTTTTAGTTCGATGAGTGCCATGGTGGCCTCGGTGGTCCAATTCACACTAGGGATGGGTCTGATTAGCATCTATCTTGATTAGGATAAATAGATGGAAGCTCCCAAGTGAGGCCCTTTTCAAGATTTGCTCCCACACATTGGGTTTGTCTTCCATGAGATTTCATTATATTTAGTCACTTATTGTTTGAAGAAAATTCTAAATCATTTTATTTGGAGTGCCTTTTCAATTTACATGTTTAGGCTGCTGCAAGTATATATTTATGACTATAAGCATCTGATGCATGTCTTTATGCTATGTTGTGGCAGGAAAGGACAAGTTAGTTGTCTTATGGAGTATACATGATCATATCTCCGCTACAGCAACAGATTCCTCTGCAAAAGCTTCAGGAACGCCATCTGGGAGCTCAATCATTAAGCAAACCAAGAGTGGTGACAAAGTTTCAGAGAGCCCTTCTGTTGGACCACGGGGAATCTATCAAGGGCATGAGGATACTGTTGAAGATGTTCAGTTCTGCCCTTCTAGGTAACTGATATTATCACAGCCATGCATAATTTATATATTTCTGTATATATAGGAGATTTTTGAGTTTTCCCTCCTTAATGGGAGATGTGAATAATTGTCCAGTTGCCATATGATAAGGGATGTGTCAGGTTGGCTGCCAGTGCAGAGCTCTTTGCTGCATTTTACTATGAATTTGGGCAGTGGGACATTTTGAACTGCCATGAAGCCATAAGTATCAATGGATTCACGCAGCCTTTGATGTATTGGCATCATAGAACAAGTTCTTGTGTAGCTTTTTTGAGATGTAGCTTTGATGACAATGATGAAGAAGTGCAAATTTGATTAATTATTAAATGCATCCTCCACTGTTTAGCATCAAAATACATGCTTTCTGATTCTTGGAATCTTTCTTCTTTTTTATGTTGTTTGACTTATCATTTAGATGCAGTACACGTGCAATGAAGACATTGTTATAGCCCTACAGGATTTTGTAGTAGTTGTAGCATGTTTTAGTTTCCTTCTTTCTGATCATTTCCAATTCCATATATGTACATGTCATCTTATCTGATTGATTCTTTTGCCACTAACTCATTTACTCCAATGGTGATTTAGTCCGCAGGTCTTTTGCAGTGTAGGCGATGATTCTTGCCTGATACTCTGGGACTCTCGTGCTGGCACGTCTCCATCAGTCAAGGTAATAAGCTTATCTTTCCTTCATTACTGTGGAGGAGAATTGGTGTTAGTGCCACAGGAAAGACAATTGCAACAACAGATGAGAACAATATTCTTAGGAAAATAAGGTTTGGGGAAAACTAACAAAGCAATGGAACTCCAACCTCAAAACTACTGTGTATGCTTGCTAAAAAGGATCACAGATGCCATCATAATAATTTGTTTAGATTTGCATAAGAAGAACATGTGATCTGGCGGTTCAATAAAGCAAACTTTGGTTCATCGTAAAATATCATTTATGATTATTTGTGTTGACCATCAAGCTGTCATATTGAATTGCAAATAGTGTGCTTTCTTCACCATGCAAAGAGATAAATATTTGTTTGTCTTTTCTATTACTTCCAACTGCCCATGTTTCTTTATCACTGCTGTAAAAATTTCATTTCTATCATTGCTATACAGCAATGTTTTTATCAGTTTCTTGGATAAAGTGAGTTTTCTGCCTTTCTTGGTGGTACCAAATTTGATACATGTTGTTTTGACGTTAACTAGCTGCTTTTAGGTAAAGAATGCATCTTATTTGTTTCTCATTGTGGATGGAGCTAATTAGTGTAGTCTCTTTTGCTTCTCTTATGTAATGCATTGTTAATAAGTGCTAGTTCAGCTGTTGTAATTACAGGTTATACCATCTCATCTTGAATTGCTGATTAATGCTAATTTGTAATGTCTGAATTTGTTTTAGATGGATAAAATGTTTTATTGAAAGATACTCTGTTTTTACTGTGTACATTTGTTGAACCTATTTTCTTACCACCCAATCTTCTGTTGTTTCCTTATCTTTTCACTGTTGGTACTCCTAATGACAATAAATCTCCAGAAAACAGGGCATTGTTTATGTTAGGAGACTTGAAACTTCAGCTTTCATTACTGATATTATGCTGGATGTTGTTTGTATTGTTTTTAGGTTGAGAAAGCTCATAATGCTGATCTGCACTGTGTTGACTGGAACCCCCATGATGAGAACCTAATACTTACTGGGTATGTTCTCTCATTCTTCATCTCAGGTCTTCTTGTCAGTTGGCTGACTGTTGATCTAAATGTCTCTGTTACTACATTCTAGTGCATCGAGCATTTATATGGTGCTTGAGCATTGAGTCTGAACCTTATGCATGTTCCATAAGAATGTCTTGGAATCTTTCTTTGATTTTGGTGGTCTATAGACAGTGGGCCCATAGTTGTAATTACTATCATCAGAAACTAACAGCATTAGTAGACATTGGAACATTACCTTAGGTGATTTGCAAGTTTATCTATTTGGCAGAGTTGCATTCCTATGGAAATGTGATTCCAACCCAGGTCAGTGCCCTGAACAGGTGAGCACACTGTTGTGAGATGAAGGTGCTGATGTAATTTTCAACTCATTTCAGTGCGACAAATAAATTGTGAATTTTATGATGTTATTGAAACAGCTGATTGGTCTTTTTTTGGGATGGTTATGCTGTTGTGGTAGTTAATTGCCTAACTCCTGCAGGTCAGCTGATAATTCTGTTCGCATGTTTGACCGCCGAAATCTGACTTCTGGTGGTGTAGGATCTCCTGTGTATAAATTTGAAAGTCATAAGGCCGCTGTTCTTTGTGTGCAGGTGCAACACACTTTCCCTGGTTGCTGTTCTTTGGTCATGTTTTTGTCTCCTGTAGTTTTTATAACTGACCAAACTCTCTTTTTTTCCAGTGGTCTCCAGATAAATCATCTGTCTTTGGAAGTTCTGCAGAAGATGGCTTCCTAAATATATGGGATTATGAAAAGGTACAGAGCCATATTATTCAGTTCTTATGATCATGTCATTGCTATTGCTGGCTGCTGCCTTTCTTGTCAATGAGTGTTGATGATCACTCTTGTGAGCCTTCAATCCCCCTTCCATAGACCATCTGTTGTTCTAGCTCTCTCTTTTGTTCAATAAATTCAGTTGCCTTGAGAGAAAATGAATTTTCTCCATTTTTGATACATAGATGCAGATTATTTCATGACTTGTGTTCTTTTATGATATCACAGGTTGGTAAAAAGAAAGAACGTATTGGAGCTAAGGTGCCTAATGCACCTCCAGGCTTATTTTTCCAGCATGCTGGACACCGGTATGTTGAATCCTACTTGACTTTGCAAATTGCAGTCTGATGTATTTGCTTGAGGTTGTGGCAAAACTTCTGCTGATATTCATGTTTATGTCATATACTATTTTCCCTTCATTCTTCTTTTCTTTTTTCAATCTTTTGTTATCCTGCCTTTCACCCCACCTGCATGGAACATATCGATGCTGCCATCTTGCTATTCTAGATTTGTGGTATTTTACCTTTTATTTCCATCAAAAGGCTTCTGTTGGTTGTATTTGTGTCAGTTAGTTTTCTTTAATCGTGTTTTTAATATTTGTGGTCTATTCTTAGTCTACAACAAAGCATGCTTTTTACTTAAATACCTTCCACAACTTATTTTCTGCTATGGAATTTTTATTATCGGATCTCCCAGTTGTCACTATTGTTGTAAAGCTGAAGCCACCCAGTTTCTAATGTCCTTTCATATGCATGATCAATTGATTTCGGAGGCTATTCCATGTCTCCTTCATGCATGCAATTTTTCTTATTTTGTTGTTGACTAGATGAATAACAAGCCGGTTATCTGTGTCTGGATGCAGAGATAAAGTAGTTGATTTTCACTGGAATGCATCAGATCCGTGGACAATTGTTAGTGTGTCTGATGATTGTGAGAGTACTGGTGGAGGGGGTACATTGCAGGTATGCTTTTATTTCAGACATTTGAAGTGGACTAGAGTGCCATAAAGACTGCCATGAAAGATGAAAATTTTATTAGTGTCACAGTAGTACCCTATCTACAGTAGATGCAGTTATCCTGTGCTTCAGGATTTATCTTAATGGCTGCTGGATCACCAACTTGCATTTCACACTAAGAAATACAGTTCTGATATAGATGACAGAATGGAAGGCATGTGGAAGGAAATCCACCAGCACAACATTCATTGCTTAGGAATCATTAGCATTTCATGTGTTAATCATGAATTCATTTATGCATACTAAGTGTTTGACAAAATGCCAAAGTGATAACCTTACCACTTGTACTGCTTGGCTTTGCGAGTGTAGTGAGCTGTTAAATCACTTGAATGCCTGGTCTAGATTTAAAAATACTTTGGGTGTACTGAGGACATAGGCCAAAGTAAGCAGGAATGGCAAAACACAATTTGAGCAGTTGCCCCACTTAGGTGGGAAACAGCATATAATGATGATGATCGGAACGATTAAACACAAGGACTCATTAGGTAGGCTGCTGTTTTTGGTTGAGCTTGGTCAAGATGAGTTGTTTCCTAGCTGATGAATGACCTTGATCTCACACATAATGTGCCAATGCTTCTGATCTCCTTTCAGTGCTTAATAATCACGCCAAATAAGATATTTTCCATGCATGCTCTTTTACCATGGTGGTCTGTTTATGGACCTTTTGATGATTCTCTTTTCTTCCCATTTCTCTGGATGTGTTCTGTCAAAGCAGTGTAATTGGGCTGCAAAATGTTGCTTGTGCATTCTGCTGACTCTGAGCAGCATGCCCTGAATGTAACGCATTTCAACAGTTATTGTTATATCTTAATTTTGTTAGTGTTATGTTTGTGGGATTTGAATGGACCCAAGAATCATGGAACAGTACCATTCCTGACTTTATTGGGGCCCCATATGATGACTATGAACTCTGTCGGGATCGTGGTATTTTCGTAACCCACTAGTTAACATCATCTCTCTTGTTGGGCCTGTTGATGCAGATATGGCGAATGAGCGACTTGATTTACAGGCCAGAAGAGGTGGTTCTGGCAGAACTCGAGAAGTACAAGGAGCACATCCTCTCATGTTCATCAAAGACTTGAAGTATAGCATCTCAATGTGCTGAGAAGATCCTTAGGTCCTTAAGTATGACTCTTTATCATTTTCGGTAGGGTCCCTAAGAAGGCATTACATTGTCATGATATTTTAAGGCAGATTGCATGTTATGGGGTTTTGCTATCCGTTGCTCTGTTGTTCGACTGTTGTATACTAATGGTGGTCTGGATGGATATGTTGTATTCACAAAAAACAATCAACGACTTAAAAAATTGTGGAGATAGAGATGCTATGTTCTTGTAATGTAGGGCGGTTGATGCAGTGGTGCTGCATAGTCGGCCATCCAGTTGGACAGATTCTCGGTGAGATGAGATACGCAATTCCAAGCCCCATGCAATCAATCAGGTTGTGTGGGCTGTTAAAAACAGTCCTTGTGTTTAGCGGTAGGAGAAACGCCAGTGCTGCTTATCTTTGGTATTATATCAGAGGTTGAGATATGCACTGAGCCATCCAGGGATGCGGTGTCATCTTGGAGTTAACAAGAGGAAAGGCCGGGTGTGTTGGCGGCGGTACATTGGGAAGTCTCTTCTGCTTACAATTTGTGGGAAGATCGAAATTTAAAATAACGCTTCGAAGTGAATAGCATACCAAGTTATTTGAGCCATGGATTAGGATTGATTGGTTGCCAATGCAAAGAGTATCGTCATCTATCTTTAAATATGCAGTTGATTAATAAAATTTATGGTCTTGATGATGCTAACATGGATGGCTTCGAATTACAAATATAAATTGTGGCACGGTTTGACTTAGGGGTGCAATTTGGGTTAATTGGGATTGGGTTGAGGTCAATCTTAACTTTAACTCAAGGTTTAAAATTTCAATCTTAATCCTAACCTAATCTTAATTTTAAAACATCAAACTTAACTTAAATAAATTTATCAAGTAGTTAAATAAAATACAAGTTTAGATAACACTTAATTAGGTTCAATGAGATTTTCAAAAAGGGTATAAAGACAGGGATAAAACTAAGGAAATAAAATTAACTAAGATTAGAGATATGGATCGTAAG
Organism: Pouteria campechiana; assembly: GCA_036873735.1. Taxonomy (NCBI): domain Eukaryota; kingdom Viridiplantae; phylum Streptophyta; class Magnoliopsida; order Ericales; family Sapotaceae; genus Pouteria; species Pouteria campechiana. The sequence goes on from JAYJMB010068106.1 coordinate 13,477, forward strand.
AATAATATGAGATTGGTAGGCTATTTGTGCTTCATAAATTTTTTTTAAAAGAAGTAATAATGTAATATGAATTATAAGAAGCAAAAAATGTATAGTTTTTAATTTTATAACTAATAATATGTAATTTTGGTGGATTTCGGATTGGGTTATCATCAACCCGAACTTTTAAAAATGTCGAGTTGAGTTTGGGTTAACCCAACCTAAGTTTTACCCCTAGCTTGAATCTTGGAATTTCATTTTCATTCTTTTTTAGATGTAGGATATGAGGCAAAATCTAGTATTTGATGAATGTGCTTGGCTTGGGCATTTGCAACTGGTGTCGATAAGAAGTGCAAGGATCAATTCCCAATCGATGTAATCCGTTACTCGTGAGGTGCATTTGCTAGTTCTGCTTGACATTGATTACATGGACTCTCTCGTACACATTTAAACCACATTGGAATGTCACTCCTCTTGGTGGTACAATATTTAAGGAAAGGGATAATGAGGCCACAAAGTTGTAGCTTGAAATTCTATTTGGGAGGTGCAAGGCGTCTCCCTAATTGGGTGATTCTTTTTACTCTTTACTATTTTTTAAACGCTTGGTGGAGTTGGGACGTAATAAGCGATATAGGTCAGTGCTATAACGGCTTTGCATGCATGCGATGCTAAATCCCTCACCCAAAGTCAAGGTAAGACATATTTCCAACCTCATGGTTGATCTAATTAATGTTACAACTTGGGTAGGGTACTAGCAAACCAAACCGGAACTAACTGATTTTTTGCAAGTTTAGTTCCACTTTTCTGACTCGAAGGTTAGGGTCAGTTCTACCTTCTTGACCCACATTCATTTATAGGGTAGGTTCAATTTGGGTACTCAATGCCTTTAACTAAACCTAACCTAAAAATGAATGTAGGTCAAGCTACCTGACTCGCATAAATTATTTAAAAAAATACTAAAAGACTTAACAAGTTAACATAACTTGACTTATTTTTATAGTTATATGTATATTTCACACTATTATATGGTATGTGCATTTATGTTTTAAAGCTTAAGGATTAATCAATGGATTTTACTCTTATCCTTTAATAAATTACTAATTATCTTTACCTTTTTATTTATAATGGGTGCAACAATCAAGTATAATTGAGATATCTTATGGATATGAGGTAAGGGTTTAAGTCCAAACTTTCATATTCTCGTCAATAATTTTTTATATAGATAGTTCACAAATTTTGATTTATTTTCATTTTGTATTTTATAGCACATTTTCTTTACTTTGAAAGAATATTTTTTATTCAAACTTAAATTATTTATAACTAGGACTATATAATTACTTAATAATCAATCAAACTTAATTTTGAAAGAATCGATTTTGACCTGGAATTAAAACAATCTGATTTTTTAAAAAATAGGGTAGATTCGACCTGAGTATAGAATAAGGTAAGATTTTTATAAATAAGGTTAAGATAGGATTAACTAAAAACTGACCAAACCGGACCGAGTTGTACCCCTAACTCTAATGCTAAATATTATATAATCCGGCTCTATATGTGGGTCGGATCTCTCACCCAAAATAAATACCTATTTAATAATCTCAAATTCGGATTTTTATAAAAAAATGTTAATCTCCAGAGTTTATTAACACATAATTAATTTTACTTGTAGATATGTGTAAATACGTGGATAAAGTAAAATATCTGTGATAGAAAGTAACTTAATCAATCTCTTTGAAACACCATCCTACAATGGCTAAGATTCTAAAAGGATTACTACCAGTATGTGCACTTATATTTTCCTATATAAAACTATGGCAAACCGTAATAAAATTAGACTACATTGCTCTTTGTTAATGCCTCGACCAAGTTGACCATATTTCAAAATCACATCAGATTAAGCTCTTCAATCCAAAGTTTAGTAAAGTCTAACCCGAGCATGTCCAAATCTGGACTTAAGTTGATCGGGTTCGGGTTTCTTTGGCGTGCATACTCCTTGACTGGAGCGAGTCTTTGTAGCTTGTAGTGGGAGAGAGAAGAACGGAAGGGATCTGCGAGCAAGGGCAGAGACAGAAACGCCCGACTTCTCACCGCTCATCCACAGCAACCGAGAAAGAGAGAGAGAGTGTGAGAAATGGTAAACCACTCGGATCGCCGTCTTCCTTTTCTTTCCTTCTTTCTTAGAAGACGTAGAAATCCTATATCTGTTAGGGTTTTTTTCTTCCCTCTTATCTGCATCTACCCAATTGATCCGTTTCTGTCCTTCCTGTTTCCAAAGGCTCCGGCATCGAAGCCCATAACAAGCCCCGTCTCCGAAGCCTGGTATCCAACCCTCGCATTTCTCTTGATCGCCTTAGGCCTCGCTGTCACTGCCATGTTCTTCATGTAAGCAAACCACTCTTTTTCTGCTCATCCCTTTTCTTTTTATAAGAAAGGAACGTGAATTGTGTTGTTGTTGCTGCTGCTGCTGCATGATCCGTCTGCATAAAAGGCTGTTACACGAGAATTTTGAAATTTTGTAGAAACTGCATTCGTCCGATACATCGTAGTTTGTTTTTTAATATGGATCGGCTATTGTTTGATTATGGAATCGGTAGACAATCACTGGCTGCCTAGGATTGTTCAAGCAGCCAGATTTTCAGTCTGCGACGGGCTGGATGTGGGTTGCACTGTTGGGTAGACAATTTAACTGGCTTACTTTTATATGGAAGTACTTGGGCTTATAGATCATATAACTAAGAATCGATAGGAATGATGCAATATAATCCATGTAGCTAACACCATTTAGGTTAGAAACAGTTAATGGTGTTAATGATGATAGTGAAGTTTTCTATGTTATTCTGGCGACTGGGTATTAAGTATCTGTTCCTGCTGGAATATGATATAGCTTCACACTTGACAGCATGGGTAAAACCCACTGATCCCCATGTATTGATTGTGAAGCTGCATGGCATAGTGGTTTTATAACATATAATGGAAGTATACTTGCAAATTACGAGGCATCTCTTGATAGACAAAAACCATTTTGAATGACTTTGCTCAAATATTCCCTGAAGACAAGCCATAAAATAGAATTGATGACCCCAATTCTCACCAGCTGCAAATGGAAATTCTCTTAGATGTAAATGTCCAAACGCCCCTGATATTTTCACCAAACAAAACTTCAGCTAGCAGGATTGTTTGGGTGGCGTTGGAAATCTGATTTTCATCTCTCGTGATCAACTCATCCCCCTGCCGGAAGAATCCATAAGAATGGGAATTCATAAAAAATGGTCGGTAACTAATTGTACCTTTTTCTGTCATTTTCTTGCACTGTCCAGTTAGGCAACTGGCCCCTGGCTAAGTAATGATGGTGAAGGCAATCTTGCATTAAAACGAAAATGGCAAAACCTTTGAAATTGTTATCTGTCTATGACGTAATAATCTTCCTAACTCAGGCAAGTGTTATATCCGTCTTGCTATTTAATGTTCTTCTACATTTTGCTCTGAACTACCCTCTTAACTGTCTTACTGTTGATTCATGAACCTCAACTCAAAGATAGAGGATCTTCCCACTGGAACGAAATTTATATTTTGCAATTGGCCAAATAAACAGATCAGATAGTTCGTCAAATCCATCATTATCATTCCTTATCTTTATCAATCACTTGAAACAGCTTTATTAAATTAGGTTCCAATAACTATGCTGCATTTAGGTTTAAATTAGGTTCCAATAACTATGCTGCATTTAGGTTTAAATTAGGTTCCAATAACTATGCTGCATTTAGGTTATTACTCCCTCTGTTGCCATTACCCCCCTGCGATTCACCTGGGAACAGAAAAAGATAAACCTCCCCAAAACTTATCCATTCTGGAGTTGTTGCCCAAGACTGTTAGTACTCAGCTGGGGTGGAGCCATACCAGGCAAATTTTCATATTGTGATTGGATGTCACTGCAGATGGCTCCAAAACACACACAGATAAAAAGGTACAAAAGAGCCAGCTTTCTTACATGCAAATCTTGTCCATATATAATGGAGAGATTACTAGGTATCAAGTGACTAATGAAGAAGCAATTCAATTTATTTGGAAATCAAGAGCCATGGTGCTTCACACGATGCAAATACTTCAAACCTCGTCCTTACCTTGTAATCAAATTTCACATTGAGTTTTTGGGTTTTTCTCTCCTACAGTCTTCAACTCCCGCTGGCCTAGAAATCTGACCCAGACTCCCAATCTATTCATTTTTGAGACGAACTGTCATAGTAAAACTGTGTGAAAGTGTTCTAAGTAGTATATATTGGATGTTTGGATGTCAAAGTGGACGGCTTAGTGTGGGGTGCTGAGAGAGAGTCACATTCTTGATGGTGATTGCTTGTGCTGTAATAACAGTTGGTCTTCATTCTGTCCTTTATGTTTATCCTCCTTCATGGGTGGGTGAAATGGGAAAAAAAAAAGGAAGGAATAATTTTCATTTGGTTGCTACTATTGTGACAAGTCCTCAGTCCTAGCATACCAGTATTCAAATTTGTGCAATTTTATTACCTTTAATACTACCACAATGGCAATTAGTAGAATGAAAGGATAGCAATATGAATAAGGGGTTTATCGATATCAATTTTCTTATGACACGGGACAACGTGAATTAGGGAAAAGTTTTGAGGTTGTGGAATGCTCATCACAATAACTTGGATACGTAGGTCCCACAAAACTGTCAATAAAAATGAAGGCACACTAAAAAGAGTCAGAAGATTTCCATTCCAACATCTAAACAGACAGCTAAATGTGATGTAAAAGATGGTATGAAATCAATTTCTGATCTTTTCAATATGTGGCAATTTGCAGCTATGAAGCTACTTCATCCAGGCGAAACCGCAGCCTGTCAAAGGAGCTCACAACCGGGGCTGTGGCATCTTTTTTCCTGGTCTGCTATCATGTCTTACTGTTTCTGTTCAGAACAATACATAAAATTTGATATTGATAACAGATCAATCTGCTCTCTTCCTAATGTGGATTAGTGTTCCCGTTGCAGGGTTTTGGATCCTTATTCTTGCTCCTGGCCACAGGTGTCTATGTTTGATGCATGGTTTGGCCACTATAGTTTCACAATAGGATTTTAGTACTGCTCAAGAGTTGGCACGAGGAAGATGGCTTTGACATTACTTGTCATTTAACAAGTTCTGTTTTTTAGTTAGCGCAGGAGACATTTATTTCATTCGTAGCGTGCTTTTTGTTTCTTTGGACTTTGAGAATGAGAATCTTCTTTGGTGATATCTTGCATTGATTTGAATTTTGATGGACGTTGGGGTGTGGTTAAGGTATTTGCTTCCGACTCCCTGTTTGGTGTGCAGTTTGAATTTTGATGAGACCAAATGGTTATCCAGGGTGTTTAGGAAAAGCACCATATCTCTAACAGTGAAATGCCAAGGATCCATAAATAAATTAGATTTATTGGGAAATATTTGTTTCATTTTGCGACAATCATTGATGACGATCACCCAAATGCTTGGGCATAGATATTTATATCAACTACAAAGCTAATAAAAATGCTTTTTTGAGAAAAAATACAGGTAGTGATGTGGAGAAATTAGGATCATAGAAGCATGTTTTGATAACGGTAGAAGATAAAGGAACGTAAGAAGAAAAAAATCTGAGGCGATGTTAGCAGTATGCTCCGTCAGATACTAAAATATCAACATCCCCGTGTAGTAAGCGTCATATACAACCAGAGTACATAACAGTTACCCGAACGCCCATAGCGGGGCTTTTCAGTCATTTGCCCGTGTAAAAGCCCTCGTTCAGTCGTTCTGGTCCATGCGATGCTACCTTTCGCTCATGAACCAAGAGAAATTGCATAAATGCCCCTACTTGCTTTTGGTAATGCGTGGTTGTATGTACACCTGTATGCCACTCTGCCGTCCGTTTCGGTTGGATGGCCAGATTTTACTAGGTGTTGCCTCGCAATTGAAACCGTTGGTATTGTGGGCCATGACCGAACAGGATTTTGGAATTGAAAACTTCATTTTTCAACCAGTTAATGGATTACCAGGATAAAACACGCATCATGGAAATAAACTACGAGATTGGTAATTATTCTTATCCATGAAATATAGGTTTGAGAATCACACCAATGGCTTGGATCAAGATAAAAGGACCCAAAACTCTAAATATAGAATTGCGCGAGTAGAATTTGAAACTCTGTCCCCAGGAACTCAAGGCTACCTATTTTGACAACCTGGCATGGCCACTTCCGCAATCTGCTCGCTGCGGGGAGTTTCGTTCACCCAACACGCTTGAGGAGGCCGTACAAAACCCACATGCTTCTCTGCAGTGCATGTTCCACCGCCTTGACACGTGTGACCTTCGAGCCGTGCAGTAAGTGAGATACACCATCAACGTATTTTGTTGGGAAAATCAGACCTTTTTGCTCCTTTTTAATTACGTGGGCCTCAGCGTCGAATAATCTGATTGGGCAGAACATGCAGGCTCAGATCCCACACGTGTGACACATGCGCCATGTCGTGTGGATGCTTAGTTAAGCGGTGAATGGTTATTTCTCCTCCCTCTTGATCTGGGCCGTTCAATGACTTCGCCTGTCTACATTAATGCCCAAAAATCAGACTGACTAGATGGTGTGAAACAGTGGGCCGTCCATCAATTGGATAGCCTACAATATCCATCAACTGCGGTGGGCACTGATACTATCACCCATAAAGTTGAAGTAAGGAGCAGGCCAAGTGCTCATGTCCCTTCAAAACATGCAGTTATTAGGGCTAGTGGGTGGTAGCCATCCATAATGCCATGCACACAGCGCGGTAGGGCTGGGGCTGTAGTGTACGGGAAACCGAAGCGCAGGCGGGAAGATCTGCTGTCGCACATGTCCTCATGCCAACACGTGTAGATCGCCTAATATCGTTTAATAATGCAATCCAAAATTCTGCCATTAAGTTAACTTTCGAGGCGTCGCTTCCACCGCTTGCATCGGCGGTTATCAATCTCAACCGTCCAATTCCAAGTGAATCAAGATACAGACAGACCAAGCTACCCCTACCATTTTAATTTCTTCAGATACTGAGAAAGCAACTGTACGAGCTAGTCGCAGATGGAAAAAGCAAAACAAATGAAGAACAACGAAAGAGAAATTACTTTATATCCTCCACCTTTCTCCCTAGCCCTCAAAATCCAAAACCCTCCTCGATATGCGAGACGTCGAGTTCGCCCCCTTAGACAATACAATCACGCAACTCCTCGTCGTCGTTGCCAGCCACGTCAGCACCTGCATCGAAGTCGATCTTGCCGTCGACCGGCCAGATGAGGCGCTCCATCTCCATCCCCCGTGGTCGGTTCTCTGCAGACGGAATCACTTTTGTGGCTTCGCCTGTGAATTCCAGCAGGTCAGAGAGGCTTATACCGTCATCTATGTCCGCGTCGGTGACCGTGGATGAAACGGTCTCGGAAGGCGTAGGCTCACATATCTTCGCATTGCCAATTACGTCGCTCTTGTCCGGCTCAGAAGGTGGAGGAATATCTGGGGCCACGATATCGTCTTCCAGCAACTTCATCAGCTCCTCTAGCATTTCCTCGTCCAACTCAAAATCCATGGCGTCGTCCGTCCAGATCGGAGACTCTGACATCAAATTTCCGGAGGTGGAGTCAGTTTCCGGCGTCTTCTCTCCAGCTTCTTCTTCCATATTGGAGAGGAAGAGAGGGAGAAGTTTGAAGGGAGGGAGGGTGGGATGGTGGGAAGGGGAGCCGGGAAAGGAGCAAGATATATAGGGAGGCGGATTGCCAGCGTGGCAGGGACAAATGCCACGTAGGATAATATGCCGCTGATGTGGCTGGACGTCGGGGCAGAGGCACGAATCGGATAGTAGTAACTGCTGCCGCATTCAGATGGCAGGCTTTTTCAGCAAGTGGTAGTTGGACTCAATTTACAAAAATGCCCATCACCTCGTGACCAATTTCCCGCTGTATCTATCCTGATCGTATGGCCAGAACTGGTCTGGAGGGCCCTTTATCTCTTGCCACAATCATGCAGGGTTTCGTTTTCGTCACATGTTGGATTCATTGATGAAGGGCTGTGATTGCAGGGCTTAGATTTTCTAGATGCAGGGCCTACAAGTGCTTATTAGGTGCTTAGGTGTAGGCAAGCAATTCTTGCTCTTGCATGTGAGATGTGTGGCAGTGAAATTGCAGGTAGAATTTGTACAAATAAAAATTATATGGTATAAAACAGAAGTATAATGGTGACCATTTAATTGGTCAGTTAGGCAAATAAGTAAGAGGAGGCCTTATATGTGTTTTGCTCAAATAAATGACACTCGTGCGAAGGTTTTCATATGCAGAGCATGTGATATACTTACTAGATTTTCTAGTTTGTTCATAGACACGTTATACTTAAATATTTATTACGAAGCTAGATAGAAAAAATTATGATATTTAATCATGGGATGAGAGAGAATAATGTCAAAAAAAGTAAAAATAATGCTAGCAAAGCAATAGATAAAAATAAATAAATTAAAATTAATCAAAATATAACGTTATTAAGTGGAGGAGGATAAAAATATTTTTCCTTTTTATCTATCTAAGAGACACTTGATATGTAATTAATATGTAAGATTATACAATAAATATCCTCTTTTCTTCCTTTGTTGTTAGAATAACAAATTAAAATTCGACCAAATTGCCAAATGTGCCATTTTTTATATTTTAAAAATTATTATCTATTTTTTAATTTGCATTATACTATTATTTTGTATGCATTGCTCAAAATAATATTAATAGAATATTTTTATTATTTTATCAAGTTGTAATTAAATTCTGTACGCGCTCTGCATCTCTCTTTAAAAAATTCATCCATCGAAAAGTTATTTAATGCCACGCGTATTATAAAGCAAAGTAAGACCCTAATGGCATATCTATAATAAGGTTGTCATATAAGAATCTTTCTTAAAAATAAGCGATATCATTAATGACTGCAGTTACACTTTGAATGCGAACTGTCAAGATAAATTTAGTAAATTTAAAATATATTGCAATATTGCATTATTTGTAGAACACATATTGGCAATGCATTATATGTAAGTAATTCTTTTTATAAATTATCAAATAAAACCACATTTTTGCATTAGATCGCTTCAATCTAAAACTCTTGTTGTTATAAATTATGGCTCACTAAGGTATGTTTGGTAATAGGAAAAGAAAGGGCCAATATTTTTTTTACTTTTTTCACCCCTTTTTACACACTTTTAATATGAATTTTAATTAAATAAAAATATTTTATTATCATTATCCATATTTTTAATAATTATTTTAGATTTTTATATAAAAAATATTTATTTTATTTTTATTCACTTTATTTTAATTATTATCTCCAATTATATCACATCAGTTCTTTTATTTTCTTTTTATTTTTTTCTCTTTACCAAATACACCCTAAGTTCATGTTGCTTTCTAAAAAGCAGAGTAAAATTTTGAAAATTCTCCTGATGTGAGTAAATATTTTACAAGTTATAAAATAAGACCACATCTTTACAAATTTCGTGGCTCAAATCCAAAATATCTTGGTGGTGCGATTTATGCTCACCAGGGTGGATGCATGGGGCCTTTTGGGAAAGCAAGGGGAGAATTTGGTAATTTGGCAGGTTTCAAAAATCAGGACACCGAAGGCATTCCGAGAAAACAGCTGACCAAATCAGTCAGTATCTTCTCGAAGCTACTCTTGTACAACGTTAGCTGTAAAATCAGCGTGCGATGCTCCACCGTCTTTTGAGATCAAAAGCTATATTTGTTGAATCCACACCGTTCATTAGTTTCGAATCGTACCAAAGATAAAATCAGGTATACAAAAGAGCCATAGTGAGTCATGCCATGATATCCATGGGCATTTTATATAAATATTAATCAAAGAGTATCCTATTCATCAAATCCTTTAGGCAGATGTAAGTAACTATGAAAAAATGTATGTACAGAAAATTATCTTGATCCAGAATCCATTTAAAAAAGTTCATGTAAAAATACTCCATAGAAATAGAGATTTCTCTTATGACGTTCGCATTTGGTATTAAATGTTCTATCATATTGAAGGACTTGATTGCATATATTAAGGTTATGTGTACGGTGTACCATGATATGTCATTGCTGTACGCTTTTCTATTCGACAGCGCTGTACAGATTTTCATGGGTGTACGAGGCAATTGGGCTTTTGCGATGCTGGCGATACTCGCGCGTAGATTCCAGAAAATAGACGTCGCCGACAGCAAGTCGAGAGCGTGGCGCGCGACTACGAGCGCCGCTGCTGCTGATAATTATAATTAAAATTAATAAAGACATATGAAAAAATAGAAAACGATTAGAAAGCATGTTGTATTTAAATTTAAATTTTTTTAAGGGTCCTTTTGAAATTAGAAAAAAAGAATTGAAAAAGCGAATCTCTACAAGTCATTGTATTCCATGCAGGTGTGGAACTGTTTAGGCTGGTGTGGTGGGGATTAGCCACTAATCTTCTGCGCTTCCAGCCTCGGAATATTGTTAGGCATGCAGGCTGTTTAATTTCTCAGGAGAGCACTTGAGCATTTTCACGTGAGGCTGGTCTAACAATGGCCGTCCAGATACGCCAGAAAATAAAAAACAGGATGGAGGCCAGTCAGTAAACCGACTTTCCACTTTTTGCCGCCTCTACAATGTCTACTCTACCGTAGACTACTTGAGTCGTCCGTCGACAGCGACGAAATTAACATTTTATATGCATGTATTCCATAATTCCTATAGAATTTCATCTGCAGCAAAGATGAAACAAAAAGGCAACCAAAGAAACATGTCGTAACCCATAGTTGGGTATGTTTAGACACTGGTAATTGTGATTGTGTAAATGTAATACAAAGTCGCGAGGAATGGGTAGGGAGATCAAAACGCTAATGGGCTGAAACTAATGGGCCAGATCTTCCCATATCTTGTCATTGGATGGGTACATTTGGACGTCAATGTGGAAAGTTTTGGGTGGTCCAAGCGTTTTCTTGTAGTTAATGGGCCGCATCGAAAAGCCCATGTAGGATTGTAAGGGGAGAAACCTGTTTGGACTTCAAAAGCGTTGTATTTTTTAGGTGAGTTTACATCCATCCTTTTACAAGTTTGATTAACAATGCATCCATGCAAAACCTAACATTAATTCGTTTATTACCATTCACATAAACCATTGCAATCAGATTTTAATGATTTTAAGTTGTACTTAAGTAAAATCCAATTCAAT